>VWPV01010152.1:0-28655 GCA_013389885.1 Geococcyx californianus
TTTGTCCTATCACTACTTGCCCTACATACACAGAGCATCCAAGCTAACTGTCTAGCAAGTAAGTCAGGCAGTCCCTAAGGAGACCTCTTTCCAAGGCAAGTTTTGAGACTTCAGACCTATAGGCTACAGAGACTCTGAAAAGACACTGATTTATATCAAAGTAATTTCTCTAGGAAAACAGCCTAATGAATGGTAAAATGCAATAATATTAGTTTCCTTCCATACTCTACAGTCATATTTTGCCAAAATTAATCACAAACTTCACTGCAAATAATTTTTAAGAAATTGTTCCAGGGAATTAAAACTCGTAGTTTCACAACAAATCCTCATCAATTGACAGTGTTACCGATGTTTTGTTCTGCTTGGAGTCCACAAAACAAAGGCTCAAACAATCAGGGTCAGCTTGATCTGCTCCAGTTTGCACTGAGAATAAAGCACAATGGCATAGGAAAAAAAAATACCTGAGAACCCCTAAGCCTCATGTAGCCTGCAAGAATATGAACATAAATATTTCCATTTCAAGCTGTGCATCACACAGATTCTCTTTTCTCATAGCTGGCTACAGTCTGTAACAAAATCTTTGACTGACATTCACTAGATCATTCCCAAGAAAAGTCACAGTTGGTAAGTTTATGGCTTAGCTTGTCAGGGTCAGTTTTTGGAAAAATAGAACTTTAAGATAATGCCTTTTAAGTTTAAGCACAAGTTTACAGTAATTGCCCAAGTAAACAAGCTCCTGCCAGGTTCCATTTATCCTACAAATGCTGCATAAGCAGAGAGAATATGGTTGCAATTTAATCTCAACGTAGTATTGCTCTCCACGTTACATTTGTTTACAATATATACCTGAAAGCAGGAATTGATTTGCATATTTGTTGGGCAAATTTCACCAGTAGATTGAACATCACCTTGGTGAGAAACGACTATTGTGTAACTGCATTTCCAGCATCTTAGAGTTGAGCGAAGCCTTTAACCTTTCTTGCTAAATCTCACTTTAGGAAAAAAATGTTCTTCTGAAGCCGCAAGGCTTAAGAACTCTAAGTTATTAATTTAATACTTAACATGTTAGTAATGTACAGCTCAGGTAACCCTAATTGTCAGCACTCTTTCTTACAGCTTTCACAGAGGGGCTGTATAGGTAGTGGCACCTCAAATCTAGGCAGGAAGCCAAAGGAATAAAGCTAGATATCTGTTCCTATCACTACTTGTTTATATTGACATCACATATGCTTAGAATCAGAACCACGACTGGTCTCTTCCTCTCACGCTAGAGCAGCAAGCAAGCCCCATTATCAGTCCCCTACTTTGTTAAAGGAGATTTGGCCACTGATAGCCCAGTTTTGACTGAAAAAAGTAATTTGGGAGGGGGATTCTTTGTTCTATAGCATACTTAAAAATAAAAAATAAAAGGTCACAAAAGAGCCCTCATGTGACAATACTTTTTTGATATGAACTTCACCTATTTTCTCTCACTTTGTACTTTCTTCCACCATAGTGGAACATACAGCAACAGTCAACAGCCCAGCTTTTGTTATAGGCTGTTGCCATGGCTCTTACAAGTCTTAAGTGCAAACTGTGGGAACTCCTATTACATCAGACCCTGACTAAAGCCCACGTCAGCTCCTCAAGGGATACCAGTCTACAGATTTTCTTTAACAGGAACAGCATGATGCAAAAAAAAGCAACTGAAAATGACAGGGGAAGCTAAAGGTAAGGTGACAGATTTCAAGGTGATACTCTCCTAACTGACTGAAATACATGACATTGAAAGGTTCTGGCTATGATAAGGTAAGGCAAGACCAATACAGTCACCCTGTAACTCTCAGAAATGCTATAATTTGTGTTTCAGATCCAGTTATCTTTATTGATTTGTCTATATTGATCCCTGTGAAAGCAAAAGACAAATAGGTCACTGAGCTTGCACATATGTTGCCCCTGAAACAAGCACAAAAGGCCCCAAGTACACCATCCTGGAATGTCCGTAGTATCACACACTCTGCACAGCACTTCACAGCCAAATTTGAATGCAAACCTTCCATCTTTAAAAAAATGTATTATGCCATTTAAATAACAAAGTGTTCCAGGAGCGCCAGCTCTGCACGTATTAAGATCTCCTTGAATTATAAGTAGCCCCAAGGGGCCTTAGCTTTAAATTGATCATCCTTGAACATGGGTGAGCCTTGGAGATTTCTGTGTTCATGATGAAACTGGCTAGAGTAAGCCAGGTAGATGACATTTCAGAGAGCTTCTGAAGAGACTGTTCTTCCAAAGCCAATATCCTTTCAGATAGTTTTATGTGGACCTTGTGTATCTTAAGTACTGTTCAGTTTTTTTGATGGTTAAGTGATTCATTTTCCTTCTCTTCTCACATGCCCTGCAGGAAAAGCAGATGGCACAGTCACAACACCGGATATATAATATACAAGGACACAACTTAATTTTAAAATTTACTGCTAGTCTCTGTTATCGTAACCGTTCCCCACAGTATATTTAAAATTTAAGCTATTATAACTGAAACTCACTTCCAATTCATGATCAAAGTTTTTTTTTTCTTTTAAAGGAAAATACATTCGTATTTACTACTAACCCTTCAAGATAGCTTGCTACAGAAATGGCACCTAAGTACTATCTATTTCTTATTTGCTTATCTATGATGAATAAAGTTATACAATACCTTCTGTAATCCATGAAAATACTCAGTGTATCTCGAAAGACTATTTTCTTGTACTATGAGGAAAAGAGTTACGAACTTGGAAATATATATTCTAAACAAGCTAAAATAACATTTGATTAAATGCAATCAGTTTCTTTAAAGAATTCCATCTTAAAATGCTTGAAGCCATAAACTCCCCCCAACTTTAAAAAGGAGACAAAAAAAAAAATCTGAAACTAAACCCATTTCTTAATAGGCTGAGTTCCAAATTCAAGCCAGATTATCTGCTCTTAAGGGGTTTTGTAAAGTTAATCTTTTTATTGAAGCTTTTGGAAGGATGATTGGGGAAAAAAAAGGGAAGTAGGCTTTGTGGGCAGCATGCCCAGCAGAAAACTTTATAGACGTTTTAAAGCAGTTTGCTGTGTAGCATATGTGCACATTTGGTCATCCAAACTTCACACCATTTTATTCCAAAGTGAAAAGCAGATACAACAAACTTAGCAAAAATTTCTCAAGATTTTGTTTCTCCAAATAGGATTTCATAACACAATTTATGAACATTATGACAATGAAGCATTCATAAATCAAATAGAGCAAAGCATGAAAGGCAGCTTTCATTTAACCTGAAGCTAGTTTAGCAAGCACATACTACACCAACTATTTAATTATTCAAAGATGTCCATTTCATGCTACTTCACATTCCAAACACTAGGGTCGACATAAAAACAAAAACAAAACAAAAAACTGTTCTGTCAGCTCAATTCCAGAGCATGGGAAAGCTTTCCCCAAAGGAAAACATCACTTGCATTGGTTTACTTTTATCAAAAACACAAAACACAGTAGAAATTCTTCACAAAGTACTAGTGTGCAACTTTAACAATATATTTGATGTGCAAAATTAGTGGTATTATTAATTTTTGAAATTAAGTTGATTTTCAAGAATAAATCAGTCTGCTTCATAACACCATTGAAAGATACGATTTGAATGGACAAAACCCACCTGATCCGTAGTTGTGGAGTCTGTTATGTCTTATCTGTCCCCTTGTTAACAGCCATTTAACTCTTCAGTCTGTTTAAACTGGAAAACTTCAGATTGAAAACTGACATTAACCAATTTGGTTTGTTCTGTCTAATTTACCCGAATCTGAACAGGGTGGAACTGTAATCTTCCATGTCTGTCTCTAATCCACTGTTGTTCACAGTTTGTTCAGATTCCTGTAAGTTTTTATGAAGGAAAAAAAATTACATGATTTCCAGAAATGTGACCCAAATTACTGGTTTTCCTGTCTTGTGAGAGATACTACAGAAAGTAAAGGCTTGATGTATTTCTCGCAGGATTCTGCTATTTCCTTTCCAGTTTGGTCAAAACTATTTCTGTCGCAGCCATACACCACAGTTCAGCATTTCACTCACCAGCTGTCCACTATCTATGCTGCAACTGCAATCGCAGCTGTCATCACCTTTGTTTAGTTAGTAAAAAGTAATCAAGCTATTTTTTTATTTGCACCAATGTTTTTCCCCTCGCTAGGCTGCTTATTCTTCCCCACATAAACTGGCCATTATGTTGAGAGAGTATTAAAAAAAAAAAAAATCCACAACTGTAAGTCTCTGCATTTTGCAGTTATAAAAACTAAATACAGAGCATCTGGACTTCACAGCTCTGGCAGATTCTGTTTGTGGTTTGCAAATGTTTTGTGCCTTATCCTGAAACTTTAATGTAGTCTCAGCAATGTATCATTTCCTCTTCTCTTCTCTCCTCCTCTAGATAAGAGCTACAGTCATATCCCAAAGAGACCTCCTCTAGGGCCATCACAAATAACAAATTAGTGTTGCTTTCATTTCCCTATTCATCATTAAGATCCGTCACTCAGTGCTGAGGAACAAGTCTCAAGCTATGGTGCTCTGTATTAATGACAAGTAGTACGAACCGGAATCTGTACTCTAAAACTGTATACTAAATTCTTCTTTCACCAAGCCAGTCACATACACAGAGGGCCATTAGGACATTCCACTTGCAGATTATTAGGTATATTACTGAAGAAGGCCATAAATATATCCTTTCCACTCCCTCCCTGGTGTACTTCCCTCTGCACCATGCTGCAATAACTATTAGACCAAGTAATATTGGATTAAAAAAACACACTCAAAAAACCATTCCTAAAACATCTAGAGGAGTGCAAGTTTTAAAATTTGTATCAGTTCTATAATCCAGTTCAGATTATCCAGGTTATGCAAAAGCAGTTGCATCATCCCAGATGAAAGAATGGTCTAGGAGTGGAAGTGAAGAGCTAGATGCTTATATTAGGTTATATTATGCCTTCAGATTCTCTCCTCCCAGTGAAGAATTTATGAAGAGGGGTAAAGTACAACAAAAGCAAGTCAATTTTGTTTTCAAATACTTTAAACCATAGAATGAAGCACATGTTAAATCATATTCTAAGTGCTTGGTATTTTCCTGGTCAACACAGACAAGTGCCCAAAGAAAGTCTGTGTCAACAAGAAATAGTATTAGAAACATTACCACCTTGGGTTGTAAGAAATGTCTTTATATAAATAAACAGCAGGCAGAATAGTGTTTTCTCTTACTAGATGTTCTTGATTTTTGCAACTTCTATTCCAATGCCTGAGTACCCAATCTGTATTGGATGGATGTATTCTGGAAAGAGAAGGTAAACCTGAGTGTAAGCTGTGTGTAATAACACAATGCACGATTTCAGCCATAGAAAACACATGGACAAGCTTTCTTAATATTTTCCAGCAGTGAAAATAAACACAGGAATCACATTCAAACACACAGCAAATCTGCCAGTAGTTTTAGAAAATGCCTTAAGCTGCAGAAAAAAATCAGGGATACAAGTGTACCCTTGCCCAGTCTTAAAATACCATTGGTATGCTGCCTTACTCTCACTTTATTACATGCCTCCCCTACCATTTCCAGGGAAGCTGCATCTGTTCTGAGGCCAGAAGAAAGATTAATTCTTATGAGATTTATCCAACCCCATAAACTGTCTCTTCAGCAAACCTTTACACTCTTTCATAGTTGCTGTACTTGAACATTTCTATGTCAGTTCATTTTATTCTGACCCTGACTAAAGCAGATCTCGGGCTCAGTAACTTTTTTACACAGATCAGTTTCTTTTCACAACTATTCAAAGTATTCCTAATCCAGATGGCTTAAAAGAAAAATCTTCAAAACCAGCTGAAAACTTCATGATCACCACTGTAAAAGCCGTATTTTTAACAGAACAATTAAAATGGCATTATAAAGCCAGGACCAAATCTTGTCTCCTGCATGCATCTTTTTAATTCCACAATATCTCCCTACAGGCTTCGATTAAAAATAAAAGCATTGTTTGTATAAGAGTTTTAACACTATACTAAAAGCAAAACCAAAACAAAAACGTGGTCAAACACGCAGCCAGTATAACCATTAACAAAATACGGAAAAATAACAGTTCTCTATGCCTATGGGGCTAAAGTCACAAGTCTATCTATATTTCATTTATAATTTACAAAAGCTTGCTGTAAGACTTGCGGAGATTCTCAGGGAAAAGGAAAAAAAGTATCTATAACCTGACAATAGCCATAGTTTGTAACTATGGCTAAATCAAGATGATGTAACTTGAAAAGAGAAAAATTACCCTCCCATATTGTGTATGCAGTTGCCAGGTGACCACAAAGCACAGAGCTCTCCTTTCAAAGGCTCAAAGGCAGGGAAAGCCACAAATCTGACAAATGAGCTCTAACCACAGTTTGCACAATATGACTTTCTGTGAAGTCTTTTAGCCTCCTTGTAAGAAGGGGTGTTTCTACTTAACAGTAGACACTAGGACAGTGCTACCAAAACCAGCATCAGGTGTGTGGCTGGTACCTCCTGCTCCTGACCCCTGGCAATGTGGTTAGCATAACTAACATCATTTTATAAGGCGAGTACCCATTCTCTGTGACCCAACAGGTCACATATTCATTCCCCTTTCCCTCATTACCAGACACTGAAGCTCCTGTGAACCAAGCAGACCAATCAAACAGATTTCTTCTTCCCCTCCCTACCAGCCTCAAGGCTCCTGGACACCAGGCCAACTACCACCTTCCTTGCCACCCTTCAAGGTCCCAGGTACACAGACAGCCAGGGGCTGCTGATGACCCTGAGGGAAGCATAACAGCACACACAGCACTGGCTGAAAAATCAAGCAGTTACAACTCCTAAATGGGCAACCTGGACCTGAACGGCTGCTGGACAGTGAGACCTTCAAACTCTTGGTGACCATGGGTGCTCCCACCATTGTCTTTCCCCCCCCAGGACAGAGGGAGTGACTCTTAGTCTTTTTATCTGATTTTCAAGTCTAGATTACAATTGCTATATTGATGCAGCAAAGCATGTATTAAGAATTGACCCAACCTGCAGAGGGTCCAGGTGATCAGAAACCATAAGTTAATTTGTATTACAAATGCTGTGTTATGCTGTTTATACACTAGTCTGCTTGTAGAAATCCCGTGCCTTTCTAATCATAAATACTGTGCTATGCTAATCGTAATAGNCTTTCCCTCATTACCAGACACTGAAGCTCCTGTGAACCAAGCAGACCAATCAAACAGATTTCTTCTTCCCCTCCCTACCAGCCTCAAGGCTCCTGGACACCAGGCCAACTACCACCTTCCTTGCCACCCTTCAAGGTCCCAGGTACACAGACAGCCAGGGGCTGCTGATGACCCTGAGGGAAGCATAACAGCACACACAGCACTGGCTGAAAAATCAAGCAGTTACAACTCCTAAATGGGCAACCTGGACCTGAACGGCTGCTGGACAGTGAGACCTTCAAACTCTTGGTGACCATGGGTGCTCCCACCATTGTCTTTCCCCCCCCNCAAAGTATTCCTAATCCAGATGGCTTAAAAGAAAAATCTTCAAAACCAGCTGAAAACTTCATGATCACCACTGTAAAAGCCGTATTTTTAACAGAACAATTAAAATGGCATTATAAAGCCAGGACCAAATCTTGTCTCCTGCATGCATCTTTTTAATTCCACAATATCTCCCTACAGGCTTCGATTAAAAATAAAAGCATTGTTTGTATAAGAGTTTTAACACTATACTAAAAGCAAAACCAAAACAAAAACGTGGTCAAACACGCAGCCAGTATAACCATTAACAAAATACGGAAAAATAACAGTTCTCTATGCCTATGGGGCTAAAGTCACAAGTCTATCTATATTTCATTTATAATTTACAAAAGCTTGCTGTAAGACTTGCGGAGATTCTCAGGGAAAAGGAAAAAAAGTATCTATAACCTGACAATAGCCATAGTTTGTAACTATGGCTAAATCAAGATGATGTAACTTGAAAAGAGAAAAATTACCCTCCCATATTGTGTATGCAGTTGCCAGGTGACCACAAAGCACAGAGCTCTCCTTTCAAAGGCTCAAAGGCAGGGAAAGCCACAAATCTGACAAATGAGCTCTAACCACAGTTTGCACAATATGACTTTCTGTGAAGTCTTTTAGCCTCCTTGTAAGAAGGGGTGTTTCTACTTAACAGTAGACACTAGGACAGTGCTACCAAAACCAGCATCAGGTGTGTGGCTGGTACCTCCTGCTCCTGACCCCTGGCAATGTGGTTAGCATAACTAACATCATTTTATAAGGCGAGTACCCATTCTCTGTGACCCAACAGGTCACATATTCATTCCCCTTTCCCTCATTACCAGACACTGAAGCTCCTGTGAACCAAGCAGACCAATCAAACAGATTTCTTCTTCCCCTCCCTACCAGCCTCAAGGCTCCTGGACACCAGGCCAACTACCACCTTCCTTGCCACCCTTCAAGGTCCCAGGTACACAGACAGCCAGGGGCTGCTGATGACCCTGAGGGAAGCATAACAGCACACACAGCACTGGCTGAAAAATCAAGCAGTTACAACTCCTAAATGGGCAACCTGGACCTGAACGGCTGCTGGACAGTGAGACCTTCAAACTCTTGGTGACCATGGGTGCTCCCACCATTGTCTTTCCCCCCCCAGGACAGAGGGAGTGACTCTTAGTCTTTTTATCTGATTTTCAAGTCTAGATTACAATTGCTATATTGATGCAGCAAAGCATGTATTAAGAATTGACCCAACCTGCAGAGGGTCCAGGTGATCAGAAACCATAAGTTAATTTGTATTACAAATGCTGTGTTATGCTGTTTATACACTAGTCTGCTTGTAGAAATCCCGTGCCTTTCTAATCATAAATACTGTGCTATGCTAATCGTAATAGCCTGTTAAGAAAATACAGCTTTAATTGTAACTACAGTTTAGCACCCCATTATTCTGCTTATCATCTCTAAAAGAAGCTCTGTGTCCCCTTAGTGTCAAGTGATACAGATGTGGATTCATCAGGACTGAAGATTAACTTAGTTTGCATGTACACTTGTATGTATCTCCACTAAGGAGCAGGGAAGGCCAAGTCTTAATGGAGACCTTTCTGACTGGGCCAGCCACCTGCTTTCTTTCGAGCTCAGGATGTCTGCAGGCCAGTCAGTCCCTGCATCATGCATGTGCTGCACATTCAGCACCCTCCCCCAAATTCCAGAGTTACTGTTTCTGCCTAGAAAGTGAACGAAGCGTCCCATATACAGCCAGCCTGAGAAATTCCCATGAACACTGTTTCTACTAGCCCACAGTTAATTCAGCTCTCCTGGAAAATACTGTATAGAATAAAACAATGGACCAAGAAACTTTCCTCTTGTCTCAAAGATGCAGCACCACTCTGGAAAGGCTGCTGTCACCTCAAGGAATGCACCAGTCCACAACCTGCCCCAGGCTGCCAAATCAGTAATGCTAACAATTGAGCCTTCCAGATTTAGGGAGTGTTAGTTGGACTCAGCTTGAGTCATCCTCACTGACAGGACAGCTGGAAAGGTTAAAGACATCTGACACAGGCATTTTGAGTCACCCTGAAGTATAGAATGAGTGGGATTTTAATCGGCACCTAACCCTTTAAATATCCATTTGAGATAACTCACAGAAGCAAGACACTGCTATACTTAGTCACTAGTACGAGGGTTTGAAGAAAAAGCTGCATCATAGAGGAAATTAATACAACGGGGACTAGACGGACAGCCTTTTACAAAAAAATATGACACATCAAATTCTGTGGTATGTTATACACAGGTATTTAAGGCTCACTTTCCTGAGTGTTCTGCCAAAGAAGATCCAAATCTGGCTACAATGCTCATTTGAGTGTTGAAGGGTTATGACTTAGTATCAGCCTTGCTCATCCAGAAGAAGCAGCATCAGTTCTGCCTATTTCTCCTTTTTTGATGTAATCTAGATTTGCACCAGTGATATGGTGGTTTCTACTCATCCCTGAGCAGATGTGGATGAAAACAATATACCCATTTAGTAGTACAAAACTGTCTACACCAACTCAAACACAGCACAGAATTCTCACCCTAAAACTTCTATTCTGGGGAAAAATGAACTGTGTTAGAAAATGCTGATATTAAATACAAAAATACTACATACAAGACTGTGGGTGTATGCTGCTCTACTATTTAGATACTGATCTGCAACTGGTGAAGAACACAGAAATATTGCTATGTATCAACTGTTTACTCAAGATTTTTTTTTGTTATACATAGGCATTGACAGCAATACTAATTTAACTACAGTGTTACTGAATTAAGCTTGCCATACACTGACAGCAAAAGATTTTAATTTTTTTTAAACAGAATAAAATTGTTTGTTACTCCATAAACAAATAAAAGATCAACTCTGAAACCTAAGTATTTATACTGCAGATGGTAGGAGTCAGTGGCTGACAGGCACTATGTATGCCTGGCCCTTTCTATTTACTATTTTTTCCTCTTTTTCTAGAGAGACTGCTTCCCAGGGCAAGCTGTTAGAGCACTGGTAAAAATGGAAAGAACCATTATATCGAGCACTACCACCTGCTTTCCCTTTTTCCACTGTGAGATCAGAAGATCTGGGACTCTTGCTTAACAGCAGTTTAAATTCAAGGCTCTGCCAGAGCAAGCATTACCCTGAAAGTACACTCAATAATCCCGAGGCGCACATTGCGAAAAACGCAACTTGTAAACTACAGGCAACTGTAAGTTTGTTTGTATTTTTAGGTCAATAACCACTGAGGTAACGCAAGAAGAGGTAGCAAGCTCTGCTGCTTTCCCAATACAGTCTTTTGTACCACAGTATCCCAAAATAATAGTTCTGTTTTGGATGAGGATTGTCCAATGAAAATCATTCACCTCTGAGAAAATAAAACTTACTAGCTGAATTGTGTCTTCCAGGCCATATACCCTCTTTTAGGCTCCTTGATTTCACAATGACTTTGAAAAAACCCTTAGGTTCTCTCCAAGTCTGAGAAACTGTTTTATATTGCCTGTCCTAATCACAAGCGATCTTTTCATCTTTCCTCTACACAGAACACAAGACATTCTACAGGAGAAAATTTCAGATTCCCTCCTAAAGATGCTCTCAACAAATGTGGTAAATGCTGATTTTAGATTAAAAGCTTCCAAATAAGATCTTAGTTAAAACTTGATTTTGGGGTGGGAGCTGAATGTGTTTGGGCCAAATAAACCACAAGATTTCACTTGACGTTTATTGTAAATAACTTAACACATCAGTATCTTAGCATTATCATTTGATGGGTTTGGAGTACATTTATAGGCAGACGGACTGCAAAGAATGTGAACAAGGAAAGCCAGCTTATGCTGTAGGGAGGAACACATAGTTCTGGCATACTAAAAATAAAAAGGAAAGCATTATCACACCATATGCAGTGCAACAGTAAAGAACATTATTTAGAAGTGTTCCAATAAAAGTTAATGATAGCACAAGTTCAGATCTACTATAAAAACCCCAACTAAACCCAAAGCTGACTTAAGTCATCCGAATGCTTCAATGTATAAAATAAAGATGAGTTTTATCTAAAAATCTAGTTTCTTTCATTTTTCACAAACCATAGAACATACAAACAGCTAAAGAGTTTTCTTTGTTAAATTAATAACCATGCCAGTCAGAAATTGAAATGCAAGTGGTGAAGCAAATTTTGGTTTGTACACAGCTGATGACTACTTTTTCTTAAATGACTGACTCGTCTCGCACCTCAGTTGCAGTATCTTTTTATGGAATAGATTCTGTTTTAACCTCTGCACAGTAGTAAAAAAGGAAGGCCTTTACTGAAGCAAAGTATTTTCCTGTAAGTAAAATTCTTTCTTATCAGAAAACCACATAATTTCAACTTAAGTAATGTTTCTTTTCAGTAATTCTAGAAGCCACAGGCAATATGGGTGCAAGAACATGGGTGCCTCTGCATTTGTGTGTAGTGAATACCCAGCAAACAAGCAAACATTCATAACTTTAAATTGAAGATAGCAATCAGGACTGGATTATTTCTTAGCACGCGCCAGTTAATGATCTTGCAACTGGGGAAAAGCCTAAGGAGACTTACAAGAGGTAAATATTTCAAGCAACAGAAACACTTCAAACTGCCACACAATAGACAAGGTCTACTGACTGCAGCATGCAACTCGGTGAAAATCTCATAACTTAATGGCACCACAGCCTTGTGCAAAACTTAACCTAATTTTCACTTTTTTTTTTTAATAAAATGGTGGTAGCTTGCAGTAGATATGTAGAGTCAGTTAGTTATACTCTGAATTCTCCAGGACTGGCAGCAAGCTTCTCAATCTCAGCCTTACTGAAGTTCTCACTCACACTACTAGGGTAACCAGCTCCAAATACAGGATTATACAGATTGCAATCACTACATTTTCTTAAGTTTTTGTTCTGGTTTTTTTTGGTGTCAAAACACATAGGTCTTCCTATTGACCTATTTGGCCTTTTGCCTTGCAGCAGAGTAGTTAAAGGACGGATTTAAAACAGGACAGGTTTGCTAAACAGCTCTTTAGCTCCAGCCCATCAGAAAACATGGATGGAAATGCAATAGACTTAATATATATTAAAAAGCTTCCATAAATTACCATTCTGCAACTGAGCCTGTGAGGTAACCTGGCATCAGCAAAAACATATGTCAAGGATTAAAACACTCTTATAAGCACATTCTAGAAAGGTACATTTAAAACAAGTGATGCTTGGTTCAATTTCATTAGATTTTATTGGCCAGTCTTAAGTATTACTAAGCTGTCTGAAAGAACTAGAGTTGATTCAAAGCAGCAAATGATGACTTCACATGTCTTTGTTTTGTTCCAGAAGATATATTTCATTAGCATCTTGGATGGAAGTTTGAAAGTCTACATTCTGGTATACCAATAAGCTGAATACTACTTAAATTCCCTTTTAAAAACATAACTAGAACATTTAGAACATTTGTTTTTAATGCAACAGAGGAGGTGCTGTAAGAATTGGCATTTGGACTCTCATCAAAAAGGGAACCAAACCAAAAAAAATCTAACATTTCCATTTCAGACCAACACTAAACCCAGTCTGCCATTCTGAAGCCTTTACTTTTGTACATGGCAGAACTTCATTCACATTCAACAGCAATAACCAAAATACACGTGTCTCTCACAACTGGCTTAGAGCAACTGTTGGACCACTCTAACTTATACTGACTGAACACCTTCCCCTCCCCACAGCCTGCTTCTGCTTCAACTCCACTTCCAACACAAACAGAAAATCCAAACAAAACAACCCAGGATTCACGTGTCAACTCATAACCTGCCAAGTGAAAAGGCAATAGTACTCTGAGAATCAGCAGGCCTGTGAGGGTGAAGTCTCCACAGAGATAGAAAAAGGATTACTTTTCTCACTCTTGGTCCCATCAACATAAGGGACTGCTCCCACTCCCCTTGTATCTGAATGCAGCTTTTTCAAAGCTCCATTTCTTTTTAAACCCACGAATAGAGTAGGCCAGACAGAGAAGGGGGTGGTATACTTCCATCTCTTCCCACAGTCAAACACATGGAATACCTACTCACCCTTCCCAACATACACTCTGGAGCTCCACATAATACTTGTCATTTCTCCTACTACTTTACCCATTTTTTAATTCAACAAACAAGCTACAACCACAAGCTATAACATTCTAAACCCACTGCCATGAACTAGAAAAACTTCAGACAAAGATGAAGGTGAACAGGAAACAAGGAGGAAAGATATTAGTTAGACTTACTTACAGCAAAGCTGTCCCCTCATTGTTACACCCGAGACCAGCAAAGCTCAATTCCAAGAACAGTTTTTTCCCTTGCTTAGATAGATCTAAGAATTCTCATAGTTTTCCCCTTAAAGTTAAATGCACCGCTTTTACTCTTGGACCATCTTTTTCTATGTCAGAGATGTGGCTGCTCCAACTCTTCATTGATCAAGGCCACCAACTCCAGCTTGAACTTTGCTTCTGTTTCCTGTTCCATCACGCTGATTTTCCAAACTCTGAAAGAAAAAAATAAAGGAAACTCAGTGATTTCTTGTAGGAAAAAACCCCAAACTTTGGTCTATACCAAGTTGCCAGTAATGAATAGCCTCTATGATGCCCTTGCTTCAGCACTGCAAAAGGGACAACCAAACAGATGGATCTCCAGTAATATCTACAGTACACCTAGAGTGTAGATATTACACAGCATTTGAGGAATTTGAACCTCAGTCATTGATAACACAGATTTCTTGACCAACATCAACAAGGATTAAGAATAGGCCTCCTAACACTGTACTGCCAAATTCAGAAATCTGAAAAATCTATTAAAATTCCTTTAACAGAAAAATACATTTTCCATTACATTTTGATCATAATTACTACATTTAACTCAATTATTTTTGTCCTCTTAATTGCTTAGTATTTTTATGGGAACCTTTGTAGGCAAACTATCAACCTCACTATCCAAACAGCTTAAGCAGCAACAGCTTCATATATCAGGGAAAGAAACTTGGTCCTCTGATGGCTAGAGCTGAGGCCACTAACTTTTTCTACTTTTTTAGCAAGGCACACGATTAATAGACATTCCCCCAAAATCATCTCATCTCTGAAGGTTCCAGGCTCCACTACAATCACTGCTTTAATTGTACCACCAGTTTCCAATAAATAAAACTTTTCAAACTAAATCCGGAAAACAGATCTGACAACTTAAATTTCAATAGAGAATCAGTGGTAGCAATCCCAAGAATATAAAAAAAAGATGTTTTCATTTAAGTAAGTTCTATTCTTGCTTGCTAAATTACAGCTCTATACAACTAGTATGTAAAGGATTGAACTTAAGTAACACAGCATTTTTTCTCAATTTTTCAGATCAAGCACTAAGTAGCATAGCAATACACAATGTAGTATATATTTCAGGTTGTGCATATTTTCCAAATAAGCCTAATAAAAAAGCTAACTCTTCAGTTTCGATGTATCGAGATTACTGTGCTAACAGTATAGCATGATTACCAAAATATTTTTCTACGACTTTGAGGTAGTGCTGCATATTAACTTGAATGCTTAAAAATAAATAAATAAATAAATAAATATTTTCAAGAACAGCAATTCAGAATAACCATATGACTGTATGTAGGTAGTAAGAATTACTGTCACATAAGAAATAATTTCAGAATGCCATGAAGAATATGCTTTTTTCAACCAAGATATCTGACCCTGAAAAACCCCACATCAGAACACATTAGAACTGATGCAGTTAAATATTGACTACCCAAGAGCATGTTTACAGTGAGGTCCCAAAAGTTACTCCATACTTTTCAGCTGTATATATTCCTTACTGCTTTCGTATAAAATTATTTAGATTTCACATTGGTAATACGAAAAATAAACACTGTAAAACACTACTATTTGCATCAGTGTTTAAGATCACAAAAAGTGATGGTGATTACTACCAAACTAAAAAACTAGCAGGAGTAAAGAGCTCAGGAGAAAATGGAAAGTCTCTAAGGGAATTCTTTCTCTACACCCTCAGGAAGTGCTGAGTAGTTCTGTCTCTATACTAATTATGTACCACGTTCACTGTATCATCTATCCACGAACTATGAACCCAAGCACAGACTGAGTATAACTAGCCATGACAAAGCAAATGTGTTAAACACCACAGCTACTCTAGAGAAGAGCTCTAAGTTCTTTGTTTGTGGTGGAACAGTTAGTGGCCAAAAACACAATAAAAAACCCAAACCTAAACATGAGAAAATTCATAGCAGTTTGAGACCAGTTGTTTGCAACCAGTGTCTTGAGAGTGTGGATCATGAATTACATTTAAGGGACCTCCAAAAGTCAGCTGGTAAAAAAAAAACCCTAAACCTGATAATATTGCAAGTGCTATATGTGTATGTTCTTATCCATCACAGATTTTCCAGGAATTCCATTCAGACAGAGGCCTGAAACCAATTTAGACAAAGATTTCAAATACTATGAAGCTTACTATTTAAAAAAAAATTTTTGAAAAACATCTCATTTACAAGTACTTACGTAGAACTATGAAATTTAAATCACTCCAACAGCTATGGAGCAAAGCCATGGTTTGTGATCAAAAGGCTTTTTCTTGAATTAATCACTTATCTTCTTAAGTTTGTATTTTGCAAAAGGAATAAAAACCCACTACTCTCACATTTAGATTGCTTCAATATCAGGAGAGGAAGGGTTTCCTGGATTGGATCTGACAAAAAGAGACTAAGATTCTAGGAGAAACCTATAGGAGATAACCATTTTAATGACAGATAAATGCAGAAAAGCACCAGAGTCAGCTGTTTTCAGAAAGTTAAGTTTTACTAAATGCCCACGGCAAAGGAGACTTGCTGGCTCCATTCTCTCAGAGCCATTCTAGGCACGGCTGCCTAGACAGATATGTCATATTGATAATATAGACACACTCATTCATCAGAAGAGGAAAGACATTAAATATTCCACCTGAAATACCTCAGAGTAACCAGGCATAAGTAAGGAAATTTTAAAAGTAGTAGTATAAACCATCATTAGACATTCTTATTTAAACCAAAATGAGTCTAAAAAGTCCTCGAAGCTGGCAACTATGGGGGGACACCAGTATGCTTTTCAGTGCCAGAGGGACATAATCATACAATTTTAAACTATCTAAAATTTTGTGTTTTAGCATTGCTTAGTACCTATGGTTACTCACTGTCTCAGAGCTGTTGATTTGCTTTTGTTTAAGATGAATAACTCCCTTCCAAAGACTTTTTTCCCTCTGAAAATTCAAAAGAAGTATTTCAGTAGATCTCAGAAAAGCTCAACATTGCCAGAAAAATGGTGAGGGGAAAACTGGGATTTTGTAAGTAACATTAAACTCGAAACAATCACTGAATGTTTCCTTCATTGAGAAGTAAAACTTATTTACATGAAAACAGAGACTGTCTATGGAGATAAAATGGGGAAAGCAAAGAGATCATTACTGACACATCCTAACATTTTATTAGTTAAACTGCTTTTGAGTTTACTTATTATCTCAATCAGAAAATATATCCTGCATAAAGTAGGCTTCAGAAACAAGTTTCTAGCATCCTTCACTTAGTACCTGAAAGACAGCAATGAATCCCATGAAGCACTGTGTTGTTCATGAACACAACTAAGTTATAAAGAAAACAAACATGACATAGTGATAAATTACACTTGCTTATACCTGAAGCATGGATGACCTTTAGGTTCCCAGAGTTATAATCCTGGGTCACTTTACTAAAACATGCACTAAGGAGATGTTAAAAGATGTCAGAGGCACTGTAAAGTGAATTTTTCCATTTCAATTTAGAGAAATTTTTAAGGAAATTAAAGAAAAGACTATATTGATTAAAGAGGAATTCATCACATCTTGACTATAACAATCCTACATCTGAAAAGTGCATATGACAAACGAGAGGAAAAACTAGAAACAGAAGAGCATATTGGTCAGCCTCAGTAATTGTGGACATGCTGTTGCATCCTTAGATCATGAAGGCTGCAAGTCAGGCAATATTTCCATGGAGAGGTAATACCTTTTATTAGGCTAATATAGCTGGAAAAAAAACAGACCTGACGTGCATCTAGGCACATAAGCCCTTTGAGGTCACTGTGTGACCAAAAGCTTGTATGGCACCCTGTCCCGTTATAAGTCAGTCTAATAAAAGATGATTACCTCCCTCCACAAGCCCCATCTGATATACATTATTATACCAGATGCAGTCTCTGCAAAGAGATGATAGTGAAAAAAGTCAGAATACCAGTTTAGCAAGAGTCATGTACCATCATAATAAGTAGTCTCTCAAAGTTTACAGCAAAAAAAGCTATGCCAGACAAGCAAAAAGCCCTCACATACAGAAAGACAGTATATTCAGGAAACTCACGACACTGAGGGAACAGCACCCTACTTGCTTATTTTAACTCTGTAATACAATACTATGGAAAAAGGCAGCAGGAGGAAATTCAAGCTATGGGAACAAGGAAGAATTTACTTATTACAGTGGTACTTATAAAAAGGAGTTCCTGTATTACAGGAGCTGTTTATCTTGGGGAAAAAAAGAAGCAACACAGGAAAGAAACTTAGCCAGCAATCCATCCTGAACAGATAAAGAGACAGTAATTCACCTGGAGAAGCAGACATTATGTACATCCAAGCTAATCATATTGACAGCCTCTTGAATTAGCTTTAGAATTCAACTCTTCAGGAAAGTACTTAAAAGCCCTGAAAAGGTCTGAGTGAGGTACAGGTCTTCAGCTGGCTCCCTGGCTTTCATCACCAGGAATTCTCTCAGAAAAGTCTCAAGTTGCACAAGAACTTGTTATACAGTGTAAGTTTCCCAAATCTCTGTTTAAAAAATGCATTCTTACAATGCAATTGCACATCAGATATAACTGAGTAACTCTGCAATAAGCATAAGGCACACTGTATTTCAGCTACCTTCAGGCATCTAAAAAGATTATGTTCAAGCTATTGACTCCAGATTTGGGTATCCATGCGTATCCAAAAGGTAATTTATCCTATACTAGAAGGAGACTTAAGAGATCTAATTTCCAACCTAGAGTTCCTCAGTTCAGCAGACAGCTTATTTCTTAGTTGTCTACTTTGTTAGATACATGAACATAAAGAAAGTTGTTATTAATTTGGTGAGTACTGGGACCCTAAACACATTATTTGGGAATGTGGTTCAACACATTAAAAATGGTAATGCTTTACATAACACGGAAGCAGTGGTCCAGCCTATGAATTGCAGTACATAGCAGGCCGCTGGCTGTAACATACCATATCAGTCCAAACCTATAAAGCAAGCCCTGTAGCAACTGACAGGTGTACAATTTCATAATGGAATGGTTTTCCACAATCAAGAGAAAAACTGGAAACAACAGTACTCAACCAAAGAATTCTGACCATCGAGGATGGTGGTACAGAAAAGAATACCCACCCACAATTCAAGAAGAACACACACGCTCAAAGTCTTGATACATATCATCTTTAGAAGAATTCGACATATTGTTCAATGATTCACGTGTGGAATCCACTACATCCTGTTTTCCTTGAACCTGATGAACAACCTCTAACACCTTATCAGTCTCCTCTGGACCATGCTTACCAACTTCTATATAAGGTAAAGGTCCCTAAACCAACAAAAACAGAATACAAAACAGAAGCATAGAAAGAGACAAAATGACTACGCAAGAAGTTCTTTCAGTTAGCATCTCCCTCACATTCTGAAAAGGAAAGAAGCAGGTATATGTGACCGCTAGCCCTGATTCAGACATCCGGCAATGTGGTTAGCATAACTAACACCATTTTATAAGGCGAGTACCCATTCTCTGTGACCCAACAGGTCACATATTCATTCCCTTTCCCTCATTACCAGGCACTGAAGCTCCTGCAAATCAAGTAGATAAACCAGATTATTTCTTTTCCTCCCTACCAGCCTCAAGGCTCCTGGGCACCAGGCCAACTACCACCTTCCTTGCCACCCTTCAAGGTCCCAGGTACACAGACAGCCAGGGGCTGCTGATGACCCTGAGGGAAGCATAACAGCCCACACAGCACTGACTGAAAAATCAAACAGATACAGGTCCTAAGTGGGCAACTTGGACCTGAACAACTGCTGGACAGTGAGGCCTGTAACCTCTTGGTGACCATGGATGCCCCCACTGTTGTTTGCTCCTCTCCAGGATTGAAGGAGCAACTCATATTCTTTTATCTGATTTTCAAGTCTAGATTATGATTGCTATATTGATACAGCAAAGCATGTATTAAGAATTGACCCAACCTACAGAGGGTCCAGGTGATCAGAAACCAGAAGTTAATTTGTTTTACAAATGCTGTATTATGCTGTTTATACATTTTACTATGTTGAGTCTGCTTGTAGAAATCCTGTGCCCTTCTAATCATAAATACTGTGCTATGCTAATTGTAATAAAGCTTTAACTGTAACTACAGCTTAGTGCCATCATCATTCTGCTCACAATCTCTATGAGAACCTCTGTGTCCCCCCTTAATGTTGGGTGACAGAATAGGATAAGGNTTTCCCTCATTACCAGGCACTGAAGCTCCTGCAAATCAAGTAGATAAACCAGATTATTTCTTTTCCTCCCTACCAGCCTCAAGGCTCCTGGGCACCAGGCCAACTACCACCTTCCTTGCCACCCTTCAAGGTCCCAGGTACACAGACAGCCAGGGGCTGCTGATGACCCTGAGGGAAGCATAACAGCCCACACAGCACTGACTGAAAAATCAAACAGATACAGGTCCTAAGTGGGCAACTTGGACCTGAACAACTGCTGGACAGTGAGGCCTGTAACCTCTTGGTGACCATGGATGCCCCCACTGTTGTTTGCTCCTCTCCAGGATTGAAGGAGCAACTCATATTCTTTTATCTGATTTTCAAGTCTAGATTATGATTGCTATATTGATACAGCAAAGCATGTATTAAGAATTGACCCAACCTACAGAGGGTCCAGGTGATCAGAAACCAGAAGTTAATTTGTTTTACAAATGCTGTATTATGCTGTTTATACATTTTACTATGTTGAGTCTGCTTGTAGAAATCCTGTGCCCTTCTAATCATAAATACTGTGCTATGCTAATTGTAATAAAGCTTTAACTGTAACTACAGCTTAGTGCCATCATCATTCTGCTCACAATCTCTATGAGAACCTCTGTGTCCCCCCTTAATGTTGGGTGACAGAATAGGATAAGGAAAATGAGGTTGAAGAACCAGAACAAGAAAGCTTGCATACCTCTAACATTCACAGTAACTGAAACAGAATATTTAAATTCCAAAATGAGAGTGCTGTTTATATAGCTCATAGACATAGATGTTAGATTTGCAAGAAATCCCAGCATTTCAGGATAATATGCAATTATACCTCTTGAGACAGTACAGTTTGTGCCTTTGAGTCTTCTAACATTTGTAACTGAAGATTATGTATTAGATTACTCACCATGAAAAGTTTCCTTGTACCACAGTGCATACACTGAAGACTACAGAAGCTGCAGTCACACTGTCTATAACGAGAATAACTGTTGCTCTCCAGGCAACATCCAATCAAGGCCTCTTGTACCTTTCAAGGTGAATACGACTAAACCTAGAGTCAAAGACTAGAAATATATCCCTATCCGTGAGATCTCCTAAGTATAATCATAGATTCGCTTGGTTGGAAAAGACCTTTCAGATCATTGAGTTCAATTGTACCTGTTCACTACTAAACCATATCACTGAGCACTTAATCTGCCTCCAGGGATAGTGACTCAACTGCCTCCCCAGGCAGCCTGTTCTAGTGCCTGACCAACCTGTCAATGAAGAATTTTTTCCTGATGTCTAATCTGAACCTTCCCTGGCGCAGCTTGAGGTCATTTCTTCTTGTACTATCCCCTGTCACTTTGGAGAAGAGACCAACACCCACCTCACTACAACCTCCTTTCACGTAGTCATAGACAGTGATGAGGTCTCACCTCAGCCTCCTTTTCTCCCAAATAAACAACTCCAGTTCTCTCAGCTGCTACTCATAAGCTTTGTTCTCCAGCTCCTTCACCAGCTTCATTGCCCTTCTCTGTATACATGCTTTGCAAAAGGGGTCCAAATCTGAACACAGTATTTAAGGTGAGTTTCACCAATGCCAAGTACAGGGACACTATCACTATCCCGGTCCTATTTAAAACCATTGAACAAACTCAGGATATTATTACCTAGAAACATAAATTGAAGTTACTACCCTTTCACAGCAGCTTTTCCTGTCCTTTATTTTCAAAGGGGGATATTGGTGATTGCCAGAACCATAATGTTCTTGCTTAGTGAAGCCCAACTCATGTTGCATAACTTTATGAAAGTAATTTAAAATGAAAAACAAACAAGATTTGAGTTAAGCAGCATATCTCAAATAAAAAGGCAAACCAAAACAGTTAGGACTTGCATTAGCAAGGACAACAGTATGTTCAGTTGCCAAAACGGGACACAGATGTTGCCAAAGTTCTTACAACCTCTGTTAAAAAAAACAGACAAACTGAAGTTTTTTCCCAAAATGAGACTGGAAAGGGGGGAGAGGGAAAGATAATTCCCTTTGGAATTTGAAGGTCCTTTAAAAGTACTCTAAAGTTGAAATGATAATTGAGGTTTCCAAGTTTGGACAAAGATAGAGAGTGAAAAAAGATAGTCCCACCCACTCACCACCCCAAACGCATTGTCCCATAAAACCTTTGGGTTATATTCTCAGTTTCTGTAAGTAGATGCTGTCCTGATACTGATTTCAAGTAAGCTGCACTACATGTCTAGATACCCATTGAGAAGCTACAGTAAAGACAGTCTCCGATATATAAAAGTTCTTCAGTGCAAGACTAAATAACTCATTTCTTAAAGAAGTAGCTTCCTTACACACATTTCCCCTAGCCAAAAAGAAAAAAAAAAATTCCCAAACTGAGGAACTGAAAAGGACAGCAGTTCACAGCAAAATATAGAAAATTAGTTTAAATATCAATATAAATTTTTAAGTAATGCCAAGCAATTTAGCAAATTGAGCTAATTATGTATTTTCATTCGCTTGTCGGAAAGCTTAGCATAGCATTCCAAACAACATGTTGCTCTTCTGCCAGTGGAATCGCTGAACTAGTACTATACATGCCCAGAACAACACACAGCTAATCCAACAACTTAGGCTTTTACTTGAGATCTGTTTGAATAAATATACCTTTTTTTTCAGTCTTCTGAGTCACAAGAAGAGGTTTACACTTTTACATTTTAGCTCCTTAAAAAAAAAAAAAAAGTATCAATCACTATTCAAACCAATAGTCCTTCCATGCAATTGCACTGAATTTTTCATTCCTGTCCCTTGGCTTACAGTTACATAGATATTACAGGCATCCTTTTAGCACAAAAGATTTCTCTTGGGGCAGGTCATAATTTCTTAAAAGATAAAAGCAAACTAAGTCTCGCCTTGTCAATGTGGAGGTTAAATTACTTGGCTGTGCTTTCAGTCTTCTTGACATTATACTCTCATTCCAGATGATTACTTCCACTTTGATTCAGTGCTGTAATTGAGAATGTTGTAGAAGCACTGAGTGCTTTGGCTACGTTCCCTCCCATGCAAGGGAGTCAGACAATAAATATCAGGACATCTTGCTAGTCTTAGACTGTTCTAGGAACTGTTATGTACAGGAAGCGGAGGCAGTACATAAAATTGAAGAGTGAATTTCTTTAAACTTAATCAGTAACACAATCAAGAGTCACAAGGAATGTACTTCAAGAACAAATCAAGTCACTAAGCATATCAGTTAAGGCTTTTGTAGAAACTTCCGTACAAATAATTTTGTAATTCAGTTTGAACATGTTAAACCTTCACAGAAATACTACCATCACTAACCTTTTTATAGTCTTGTCTTTTTAAGCACATTCTCATAGCAGAATACGTAACTTAAAAAGGATATTCCAGCCAAAAAGTGATAATTGACCTGGATAAGCTTTCTGACCCCCTTCCCTGCACAGCTGGCAGATTCTGGGAGGCAGTGCAGGGTCAAGAATACCTACATCAAGTAACTTCACTTGCGACTCACCTCCTTCCTTCACAGCTCATTGACAGCAACTGGCTGCAGGTCAGAGTGCTCTCAGGGGCTAGCCCTGTCACAAAGAGAAGCCAAGCAGGTTCTTGAGAGATTAAGAGATGAAGCTTTAACTCACCCTGTCATCAAAACCAGGGAAATAACAGGAAAGTTAACTCTGATTTCTCAAACTCATTTGTGATACAACATTGATACAACATTTATATTTATAAAAAACAAACACACAAACCCAAAACTGCAAATAAAGAAAAAACACACACAAAGAAGATAAAGGAGTGATGGAATAAAGATTCAGAGAGATGTCAATACAAAAAGGATATTCTAGGCAACTTATCCATCTCTTTCTAAAAAGATTCACATTTATCCAGTGGCTCTGTTACAGATCATAATGTTCTATACTTGTTGCATTAGCTGCATATTTACATGCTGCACTGAAACTACCAGAACACCACATCAGACAAGAGCTTGTAAACACCACTAACTTTTAATAGACATCTTAATTAAGAGATACACTGAGGGGCTCAAATGCATTTGACTTACAGAATAAGCCACAAAACTATAATTTAAAAAGCTGAAAAGCTTTTACTGGCTCTGTACTTCACAACCAACATTTTTAGCAATGAATAAGTAATTATTTTTCACAACTTTCAGAACTGAAATTCCTTATTTCACTTATTTTAATGGAAAACTGTTAACATTATTTAAACCTACACAATACTTCTGCCATCACATTATGTATTTTCAGGAATCAAGAGTAAGTTGATGTCAGCACACCATGAAATACCTGTTGTCAGGGTAACCTTCACCAGCAGTTCACAACTAAACAGCCTCTTAAAAATGGAAAAAAAAAAGTCTAAGTACTTTTGACTCTTCACTTTCAGCACATTTGATTTTTAACTATTTTTAACAGAAACAGTTAACTTGCCTTTTCAGTTAGGTCACAATTGTGAAAGTTACTGAATCAAAGATCACACAATCCAGCATACAATTATACACTCACTCTGTCTCAAATGACATCCAAATAGAAATGTCTCATGCTTGACAGCTATTAATTTTTTTTAAATATGCAAAGAATCAAAAGTCTCAAACCCTGACATCTAAAGCATCATAAAAAGCTCTCATGAGCAGTCATCAAGTTTGTTGAAGCACAAGCAGCAACTACTGTGTGAAATCTTGCTCAGTGAGCCCTAAATTCAATACTATCCTAAAATAATAAATGCACAAACCCAATGTAATGCATTTAATTAACAAAATAATGAAAAACCACAGTGAAAATATTTACTTATGCCGCTCTCACATTCCTGCCAGGCATGGATTAAAAGGTTTTCAGCCATGACTGTCAGTTTACCTCTCAACAAGCTAAACATAATGCAAACCTTTAAGACACAGGCTTCATGTAAATAAAAGCCCTGCATCCTTTCACGATGGCTAGTCCTTTCCAAGAGGACCCTCCGTGAAGGCCATCCACCCTACTGAAGTCATATGCACTGTAAAAAGAACTGTGCTTCACAAGCATACGAAGCCTCTTCATCATATTTCAAGTAAGCGGAAATATGCTCTTCTTGATGAGGCTTCTTGCAAGGAGCATCTCTGCTGGTTCCTACTCTTCCTCTGTCCCCTTTACCACAACTACTCCCCCAGCCCCCGGGTTCCCTTATCTATCTTGGTTACAGGCAAGATGTGCTGCACCGCACTTGAGGGCACCAAAACACTGGAAGTCTGATCAGCGTGCTTTGCAACAATTAAGCTGATGAGTTCCTTCCTAGGGTGATACAAGTAACCTGTGACTTTCTTTTTCAAGAGGGCACTAAATTTTATAAGATTTCCAGGACCCCATCCTGTTTCAGCTGTCACAAAGGTGAACACACACACACACATTGTAGAGACCTCATAAAGGCATAGGATCTTTACAGATCAGTTGTTACCCATGACTGCTAACAGAATTTCATCAGCCATAGAAACCTTTAATACTGTTGACCCTAAGGAAGTTTGGAAAAAAAAAACCCCAGCTGGAGAAAGACACAAAGTTCTACATTAGTACCAGCTGCTGCGTTTCATCCCTAGTACTTAAACACTGATGTCTGGATTAGAATTGATGCATAAGCACACAGCTGAAACCAACCAACTCCCTACCAAATTGCCTCACTTCCAGCTTTTCACCCAAAGAAATCACAAAAGAACACACAGAGCCCTTTGCTATTTAAGGCGTTAGAAAACAGTTCTTTTTTTTACTTAAAAGAATCACCAATGTGGCATTATTACTTGCACTGACATTATCACCTACAGGTAAGAATCAGTCTCAAAAAGACTGTCTTGTTTCCATACTAATGAAAGTAATTTCTTTCTTTTAATGCCCTTTCAAAAGTGAATAAAATCAACAAGAAAAGACAGCCTACGTCTTTCCCACTATGTTTTTATGAGTGTCAGTCAGAATCACAAGGTCATTGCTAGGGACACTTTTTAACTATTCACTGTGATGCCTTAAAGCATCCATTTATTGGGAGACACAGATACATACAGAATCCACAGCATTACCTGAAAACAGGCTTTATTAAATACTGTAACACTCTTGCATAACCTTCCTTTCAAAATTCGCTCTTTCTTGATTTGGGAAATGCATCCCAGTTTTGACCTACAGCCTACCCTCACAGCAGTTGGTAAAGATTAATGCCGGGCCCTCCTATATACATACCCAAACCACTGTGACACTCCACTGGCTCAGCCAGGTGGTACCTGGGACTGCTCTCGCCTCAGCCATAAGCAACTTGGATGCAAGGCAGAGGAAGGCTTCATTACCAACACTGAGGTACCAGAGAGCAAGTGCTGAAGCACCAGCACACTAAGTTGAACACAGGGATGCAATGTGGCAGAGCTTAAAGCTCTTGTCTTGATATCAAAAATGCTGGTAAACAAACTCTCTAAGACTTGTTTTGGAGTTTTAGAAAGCAACATCCTTTATTTCAGTGCTGGACACATGAAGGAATAATTTCCATCAATCATGTACAAGAAGACAAAAGCTGGTTATAGAATATACTGCTGACTTACATGTGTATGTACACATTTTCCCAGAAGTCTTATGAAATAATTTATTAACTTTCCAAGGTCTAATTTTAATGTCATTATGAACATCACAACAGCCAAATCTCTGCTAATTGGAGCCAGCTCTCTGTCTGACCTTGTACTTTCAGATAGAGAAAGACTGCAAACAGAGGGGATTACAGAAGACACATCTGTTCAGCACATCTTAAACCTAACACAAGATGTTATCATTTCTTTCTGAATGGTGTCTGGAAAAAACATGCTATATAAAAAACAAGTTATTCATGGGTCATTCTGTCTAATTTCCAAATAAAATAGTTACTTAAAAGAAACTGTAGTTAGGAAACTAATTCTATAGAAAGCTAACTCTTGCCTAAATCATAGAATGGTTTGGATTGGAAAGGACTTAAAGTATCACCCAGTTCCAATCCCCCTGCCATGGGTAGGGACACCTTCCGCCACACCAGGTTACTCAAGGCCCCATCCCACCTGGCCCTGAACACCTCCAGAGAGGGCACATCCACAGCCTCCCTAGGCAACCTGTGCCAGTGTCTCAACAGCCTCGTTCTAAAAAATTTCTTCTTAATGTCTAATCTAAGTCCTACCCCTTCCATTTTAAAGCCATTCCCCCTATGAAACTGGCCGAGAGCCCCCTGCATTGCTAAGGGTAATTAAAACCCTGCAGGCTGGCATAAAGAGCAGATTGTTTCGCAGCAGGGCAGAAACGGCAGCAGAGGTACAGCTTACAGCTGGTCTGGCCACCTTGGCTGGGCCCCCTTGACACAAGAAGTAGTTACTATTAAAAAAAGTGAAATATGTTGATTTAAGCCAAAGCAGTTAAGTTTCATCTAAGTAACTGCATTTTTTGAAAGTTAGACAGAATGTCCCTCTGATAGCAGGTCTTCAATATAAAGTGGGCTTTTTCAAACAGTGTTTGAAAGAGAAATGATAAAATCTTATGTTAAGTATGGTCTATGCGGAACAGATAGATGTGTCTCCTATAATCACCTCTGTCTGCAGGCTTTGCCCATGCAAAATGCAAGATCAGCGCACTGGCTCCAAAGCTCCAATTACAAAAGATTTGTTTGTTGTGAAGTTCCTAATAACATTAAAATGAATCCTCGGAAAATAACAGAATATGCATAAGATTTCTAGGAATATTTATACATAGGCGTGTGAGTGGGAAATACACTCTCTCCTCAGCTCTAGTCTCGCTACGCATGATTGATGGATATCATTCCCTCCCGCGTCTAGCACTGACACAAATGCTGCTGCTTTCTGAAACTCTAAAATGAGTCTTGGAGAGTTTATCTGCCGGTATCACCCTCACTTCACGGGGCGGGGAGGCAGAGCCCTCGCTGCGCCCTCAGACGCTGAACCCGCTGCCCTAGGGACCCCGCAGCCGCCCCCCCTCGGCCCCCTCCAGCCCGTGCCCCGTCACCGTGTCGACCCCGCGCGCCCCAGCGGCCTCCCGCACCATCGACACCAGAGGAGCACCAAGGCAGCGCGCCGACGCGAGCGAGGGAAGCAGGAGGCCTTGCGCTGAAGCGGACATCTTGGAGTCGGGCGGAACTCACGTGTCGCCAGCAGCCGCTCTTGTTCCCGGGTACAAGGAAGTTACCGCCTTCAAGCAAGGTGGTAGAGAGGATACCTACCTTCTTTGTGGCTGGGTGCTCTCATTTGTGCTTCTGTGCTTGGATCGATGTTTTTTCATCTCCACCTGCTCGCATGCAATTGTTAATTCCTTAGTTTCTTATTGAAAGCCCTTACTGCTACCCTTCCTGGTTATCTGCTTGTTTTAGTTGTTACTGTGATCCACCTGGACCACTGTGTCCAACTCTGGAATCCCTAACATAAGAAGGGTATGGAACTGTTGGAACGCGTCCAGAGGAGGGCCACAAAGATGCTCAGAGGGCTGGAGCACCTCTGCTATGAGAACAGGCTGAGAGAGTTGGGATTGTTCAGCCCAGAGAAGAGAAGAGAAGGCTCCGGGGATGCCTTATAGTGGCCTTCC
>VWPV01010155.1:0-37341 GCA_013389885.1 Geococcyx californianus
GAGCTGCAAGTTTGACACCCCTGAACTAGAATTAGATTAAAAGGCAGGACTAAGACGTTCATCACAGACATGAACAATGGTGGTCAACAAATCTACTGGACAAATCCATGAAGATATCATATTGGAAAAAAAATACGATGGACTGACAAAATCACTTTACTGTAATGGGGGGCAGGGGGCAGGCAAATTCTCTGTCTTCCCTTTGAAAAGGGTTTTAAAGTCCTGCTTCGATTCGTTCCACTGGCTTTCTGGATGGCTGTATACAAGTCCTTTCACCACCCTACAATTCTCTGCTCCCTGGTTTGTGCATAGTGGAGACAATACTACCTGCTCTTGCAAATTTCATTGAGATCTATGAAGAAGTATTGTTAATAAATAACTGCGAAGATCACATTAAAGCACACCCTTCTGATTCCAGTTCTTCTCATAACATCTTTGTCTACAAAAAGTCACTTCAAACAGCTTTTCTGAAAAAAGCAATAGTTTCAAGTGATTGCATTTATAATTTTAATAATTAAAGAGTTTTCCAGTAAGATACCATGCAACCAAGAGTTCATTACTTTTTCTTTCAAATTTTAATAAAAGTACACTATGAATTATTTAAACTAAATGAAACTTGTCAAGATAAATTAATTTAGTACATGTTGTGATGCAGTATGTTCTGGCTTTAATTGTGTTTGCTTATTACAAAGCATAGCGACTCACAAAGTCCAGTAACACATTTCTTAGCCAGTAGAAACAAGAACTGTGGGAATGTTGTATTATTTTCATTACTAAGAGATTTTCAGTTATTTTTTGATGAAAAATTGAAGTTAGGTTATTACACTAAAAAAACCAACCCAACAAAAAAACACCCAATGAACCAAACAGTGAAAATACTGAAAGGTTCAGGGGATTTCTCATGTAGCTCTTCTAGTTCAACTCCAGTGCTCAGTATCTAGGAATAATCTCAGGATGATGAGTTCTCAGGATCTGCTGTGCAATAATTGGGAGATTTAATTTGGTACTATTTAATTCTCATGATAAAGTGAAAACAAAGTACCGGGAAAGTCAGTAAGAAATTTGCTTCTGACATGAGTGAAATAGAAGACTCAATCCATTGCCTAAACATAGCTATTACAGCAATGTGAGATGCCCTGGGGGACCCCATCTTGCTCCAGCTGGCAGTCTATAGCAATGCTTGAGTTTCCTCTAGGTCCTCTTACTGTACCTGTCAGCCTTACGGAAAATCTTTGGATGCCTGGGACACCTCAAAGCACACTAAGCACTACTTTTAGATCACTGAAGTGAGTCCAAGATGTCTCCCATTGCACATCCCAGATTCACAGTGCCTTACACAGTTACTGTTGTAAGTGTCTGTTGACAGATAGAAACTGTATAAATCTCTTTTCCAAAGCATTTTACAGGGTAAATTTCTTGAGGGCTCAGACTGCAGAAAGTAGGATCCTCTTTTGGAAGTTCTGTACCTTTCCAAGAATGACACTTGCTTCTAAAGACAGTAATGAGTAGAAATTCCTATTAAGTCTTCTGGCATTGTTAGCTTGTGGAAGAGACGTAGTTCTTCACTTTGATCAAGGGGGATACTTTTACAGATTCCTCGTATTCTAGTGGAAGCCATAAGTCTCTGCATCCTAGAAGCCAAACTAAATCTATTTTTCAGTTTGCAGAAATGATGGTTGTATTGAGTTTTCTAGGAAAATGAATTAAGAAAATAATCTCATTACCATGGAGGAATTTCAGCTTAGGAGGAATCATAGAATCATTTGGTTGGAAAAGACCTTTGAGATCGTGGAGTCCAATCATACCTATCCGCTACTAAACCAGATCCCTGAGCACCTCGTCTTGCCTGTCTTTTAAATACCTTCATGGATGGCAATAACTCCACCACCTTCCTGGGCAACTAGTTCCAGTGCCTGAAAAACTTTTCATTGAATAAATTTTTCCCAATATCTAATCTGAACCTCCCTTGGTACAACTTGAAGCCATTTCCTCTGATTCTAATGATACAACAGTCTTCCAGATTAAATTAACGCTTACAATCCAGGACAATGGCATTTGAAGCAGCAACAGTGCTAGAAAGCTGGAATCACATAAAAAATAAAGTAAGCTCAAGTTTGTTTGAATGAACTAATAATTAGAATTTTTGCAAGAAGAGTAATGCATACATAATTTTAAAATTAAATTTAAAAACTGCTCTTTGTAACATGTCTAGAAATACAATCCTCATTCAGTACTTTCTGCAGAGTTCATAAGGTATTAGCCTTTCTTAGAGGTCATTCAGTTCATGAAGACTAGTTAAGATCTTGGTACATGTAGAAACCTCACTTTAGCAGAAAACCACAACATTTAAGTTTCTGAAAGGAGTACAGAAGTCTGTAACACGTTCAGACCATGTTCTCTCTTTATTACTGCTGCCTTTATGTTACACCATATTTCATCCTCTTGTTCACAAACTAAGGAGGCCACTTCATCATCACTGGACATTAGAGTTCACCAAGTTCTCCTTATATCTCAGATCAAATTCAACATCAGATATCCTTAGACAGAGTAAACATTGTGTGCAAATCCATTGTGTCTAAATATCAAAGCTGTGCAACATGGTGGGTCAGGCCCATGCAAAGCAACCTAGAAGTGACCCTAGCTTACCCTCTGAAATGTAGGCAATTCCCATAGAGAGTTTTTGCCACCATTGCTATAGAGCTCTTTGCTTCTATTCTAAACTTCTTCTTTCTCTTTCCAATGTCATTAATCCCTTGAAAGATTTCTCCTGCTCTCTTGGCCCACACAACACTCATTGATGGCTAGTAGAAAAGTAATTGACCCAATGCAAACCAGCTTTGTATCTTGAGGAAGAAATAAACACAGACACCAAGACAGACACTTGTCTTACATCTCAAGACATGAGAGAGACTCTAAAATTACACTCACAAATCCTCAGACTTCAAAGAGAGGTCCAAAGGTTTTCATCAATAATTAATATTTGTACAGCAAGAATGGATGGGGGGATATCACCACACACACAGAGATCATTTAATGCTGAATAATACAATCCTAGGTACCAGGAAAGCGAAGGAGGAACAAACAAAAGGGTGTGATTCAGAACAAATCAACCTTCTCCCGTACATTAAGAATACGGGATGAGCTTTCATTATAACAATTTTTAACATTTGTAACAATTTTCCTTATGGACAATCTCAAGTTCTGCATCTGGGTTGGGAAGCTGTAACTGCAGTACATGCTGGTTTATGAAAGAAAATAGAGAAAAGAGAATACCATATCCAATTGATCCTTCAGGGAGATTTGAAGGAGAATGAATGAGTATTTGGAACTAGGCCAGGACACCGGGGCTACTATGCCCTGTCCTACAAAAAAAGAGCCATTGGACTGTTAATAACCATAAGCAATCAGGCCCTTGGGTTTATGTCTCATCAGCAAGACTACACTACATATTCATTTAACTCACACTTGCTTTTAAGTTCTCTCAGCTGCTATTGCTGGTGGGTTTAATTCTTTATCTTATTGATGAAGTGCATTCCTTTGCTTTTTATTAATTGGAAATCTCTAGCTGACTCATCTAGCACTACACTGACTAAATCATAAATTAAGAAAATCTGCACTCACAGGAAAACCAGTTGAAGTAGCTAAACACATCCTTAAGATTTTAATGTCTATGTACAATTTCATATATCACAGGCTCGAGATTTTTTTTTCAGATAAGATCACTCTGAAATCATGAGATTCTTCAAAAAAATATATATATTTAAATAGGTATTGATGAAGAGGAGAAAATTTATACCAAAAAAAAATTCTCCCGTCTCCATTATTAAATTGCTAATAGACACAGCATTAAACTGACTGCAAAGCCAATACAAAGGGCTTCGGGAAAACCAGAATTTAGTTAAGTACTTCAGGATTGTTTATCTCTTCTATAGTCCGTATTTTATAAAACAAAGATGTGTTGGAAACACAAATCTTCAGAAGTGCCTGAGGAGTCATTCTGTGGAGGTCAGAAGCCTTCCTGTTTTGACCTTTCTTCAGAAACACATCCATTATGTTGTCCAACTCTTCCAAAGTCGTATTTTCTAAAAGGACACCAATAAGCTCTCTTGCCACGTATGCTTTGACTGTTCTGGGAAAGAAACCTGCATTTTCTGGTATTCAGTTTGAATGGCAACCTTCAGAGAGCATTCTACAAACTTACTGAAAACCTGAATTTTTAACATCTCTAGATATTCTGAATTTTTTTTCTTTTTTTTTTTTTTGTGAAAAGCGTGTACCTATTTATTGCAGTGGAACTGACAGACCTAAAGCCACATAATTTGATCGAGACACCAGCAAATCACAAGCTTGTTTTAAAATTCTTAGGACCAACCAAATAAGATCTAGAGTTCATCATCACATAGCATTAAGCATACAAACTGCAGTCAACAAACGCTCCCTTTCAAATAAGCTCCCTCAGCTAAGAGAGAACAATATCTACAGTCTTGCATATTCCTTAACTGCTGTGTGTCTGTTCATCCCACTTGGACAATAAAGTGAGTTTCCAGACCACGCTACACTTACCAAAGTTTCAGTCTGTCACCTCCCTTGTTAGCTCCATAATAGGACTGAAATAACCAGTAAGGGAAGATTATTAAACAATGCTGGTTTAAAACCAAAAAAGAAATATCAGAAAGTAGAATTCAGGTTTCCTGGTTAAAAAGGAAAAAGAAGATTAAATCAAGTTGGTGTGTTAAGTTTCTAATTATGTATTTATTTACACATAGTGGAGTGATATTAGCAATCACACATCCATACTGTCCAGAACACTTGTATCACATCAGTAGGCTCATGATAAGGTTAGAACACTGTAATGCTGTTGTTAGAACTGAAAAACCCATCAGATAGTTATGCCTTAAATTCACACAACCAGCGCTTCCTGTGCTATTAGAAGGTTTGTCTATATATGATTCTCCAAGAAATCCACAATCTTGGATAGATTAAGAATAACTCTCTCTCTTCTACTTATATGAGAATTAAGTGGGAAAGTCCATTTAAGGCAGCTCAAAAGTAAAGTCAAAGCTAAGGAAACACCCTGGCAGTATGGCACCACCGAAAGCACGAGGCCTTTGGGAAAATAACAGTAAGGAAGGTTCACACACTTACTCTTCGTACAAACTCTGCTGTTGAATATATCGAGATTTTGGATTATTTTGAATGTTAAACAATCCTAGGTTGAGTGCAGTACAGGATACAAATCACCTGGAAAAGGCAGGAATTGCAAGTACAAACCAAGCTGTCACTGTTGAGCACCAGACCGCTGAAAGTGAGTATGCGGAAAGAGTCCCTTTGATCTTATCTTTACTAATTGATGGGAGAAGAAAAGGAGATACTTTCTGCTTATGGTCTCTAGATTCAGAAGTAGCTCTCTAATATGCTACGCTTTGAAGCTACACATCAGCATGGTTTCCAGCATCACTAGAGGACAATTGTCTGTACCAGGATGCCACGTACTAAAGAAACCGGAGCGCACACTGCAGGACATTCCTTATTTACACAAACATGCACTCTCTAGATTTCTATAGACACAGGTACTTCTAGTGCATCAGAAGCAAAGGAAAAGCAGTAGGTGTCCAATTCACCTTCACAACTGATACATAATGTACCATAACAAAAACTTTCTGATTGCATCTATGCAAGTGGGCAAGCATTGCAAATTATCTGAAGCAACAACTTCATTCCTACTATCAACATTCTGAGTTGTAAGCATGCTTACCCTGATTGTTATCCTGTACTTCTTGTCAAGAAGCATTTTGAGAGCCCTTTAGCCATTCCTCAGTTTTTCAAGAGCTAGGTCAGATGCTGAATATATATAAACAGCTCTTTTGTTCTTGAACTTGAAAGACAAATCAGTCATCTGTATATGATCTGTGTTACAACGAAATGTAGTTTTTCCCTCTGACAACATGTTTATGGTTGTTAGGTTATCTTGATTGCCAAAAGAAATTTGTTTTCTGTGGAGATTTCTATAGCTTTCCCTCCCCCCTCCAGCTTCCTCCCTTTTTCAACTGATTCACAAATTAAATTGACCTTCTGCTAGGTTGAAAAAAAATACATATTCCTGAAAATTAAAAGTCTGGCACAATATTATACTAAGAGTCTATTTATCTTGTCTTTTTGATAAAGATATTTTGCAGATTTTGGCAGGGATCCTATTTCCAGGAATAAAAGTTCCCAAGGACTTCTGTAACCCAAGACCTTCTCTTCCTCAATCCTGACCACATTACTGTGATTCAGCTGTCTGCTACAGAAAGTATTGTTATTATTTGTATTTATTATTGTAAAAACATCTGTATATTAGGCCCTGGATAATACTGTCACTAATGCATCTGAAATAACTCTGCAAGTTCAAAGGTGTTTATCCTCTCTACATGTGACTGCGTTACTTCGACCTGAGGGGAGTACTGCTATGCTACACACAGCATAGGCTTCGGCTACACACCAAGGTGATGGAATCAGGCAGTCTATACAGACTGCAGAATTCCTGAGATTCTATAATCATCCATAAATCGATGGTGCCCGATACAATCATCTCTGTGCAAACTGCCTGAAACTCAGCATCATTTGTGGCACATAAGTGTAAAATCTATAACCTTACCTCACTCCCTATGTACCTAAAAATGAATAAGTTATTCACCTTCTCCACATCCAGTTGTCAGCTGGATTTTTGCGGCTGGGGCTGTTCAAAGTCCTTGTGATGTTTTCCTTAGTTTTAATTACAGCTCTACTCACTAAGCAATAGGATCATCCTTTTACCATACTGTACGTTAATATAAAGCCACTTTGTCACCACGCTGGTAACACCACAGTTTAGGTATATAACAGTTCAACCATTCCTAAATCAATATTTATATTCTTCCTAAGCTCTAACATCATTTCATCAACACACTCCTTATTTTGCAGTTTTTGATAGTAAATTCCAACAAGATTATGAAATTGCATTTTTCCTTTATTACATTTTGAATATTGAAGAGGTTTCCCTTTTATTAAATTACTCTATATTAGAAGAGTCTGAAAATCCTCTGATGCATGACCAAGGACACAGTTTGAACTGTTTTGTTTTTCTCATTCGTGACTTAGATGATTTTGTTATAACTAGTACATGTATTCCACTTTAATTCCACTTTATGTCTGTCAGGTTACATCATTTCTGATGAATGGGTACTCTGCTATAAAGTTTTGCAAAATGATTTCAGTTTAAAGTAAAACCAGCTTTTTGCCTAGCTCAGGTGTTCGGAAATGAGATATGGATACTTAAATTACCAGTTTAAATCAAACACATGGCACAAAGCCAAATCAAAAACTGGCAAGATCAGTCAGGCTAAAAATAATTCCCATTTGAAGGCTGGTTGGTAGCCTATATAAAATGAATGAATTTCCTAAGCGTTACTTGGAAATGCAGGTGTTTGCATAACCAGAACTGCTAGCACAATTGGTAGATTGTCAGCAGTCTTAGCCCAAATTCCAGGTGTTTGATTTTAAACTCAAATACTGTAGAGTAGACCAGGGGAAATTCTGCTTTATGTCTTAGAGCTACACCATGCGAGTTTATTGTTTGTATTACAGAAGAACTTAAAAGACCGTATAAATGAGAGCAAGGTTTCATAGCATTAGGTGCTGTACAAACACATAGGTGCCTAAAATGAGGAGGGATGAATCCAAAACTAACTGAAACTTAATTTAGGAGCCTAATCATCTCCAGCACTTTCACAAGACACCTACAGAAGATGACTTGGATTGCAGTAGGCTGAAACATCTCCTGGAATTGCCATTTCTTTCTATGGAGCACCCAGTCACTTAGCGTACGCCTAAGTTCTAATAAGGGGATAACCCCTGAGCTTATCTATTGAACAAATAAGTCTTCTAGCCTCCAGTTTTCCACATAAACCCACACACACACACCTTGATATATATATATATGAAAAAAGGTTCATGTATTTCCTTGTGGACATTCCACTGTATTAATGACTGTCTATTGGGTGCTGAAAGTAAAAAATAGTTATGCCTATGCTGATCAGGGTGTTCTGCCATTGCCTGTACAACCAGGACCTCCAGGAGCACAACAGATAGGGAACTAAACAACTGTTGGTATCTAAGGGTATCAGGGAGAAAAGCTTTCATTAGTCACTGACCCTACCTCATCATGGAAGGAGAAATAACTCAAGGGTTTATTTAACTGTTAACTACTTGCAAAAAAAAGAAACAATATACAGCCTAAGAATTATGATGCTTTGTTTTGTTTTCAGAGAAAATAAAAAACAAACCAAAACCAAACAGAAAAAAAAAAAAACTCCACCCACACAACCCTGCCAGATCTCAGTTTTAAGGTTTAAAAGTACATCATTGGAAGTGAGACAGGCCTGTTTCTTGCCTGCAACAAGGGGTGTTTGAGTAGGAAAATGGATAGGAATAAATCACCTCCAGGCACAAAATTAACCTCAGTTATTTGCAAGTTCTAAGCCAACACAATGAAATTCTCATTTCTTCTCCTTTCATGCCCAGGTGAACGTTTATACCACTGTGGCATTTTGAGGAATTCCCTTTCCACAGCAAATATCTTCCATTTGCAACTACAGCTACACACAAGTATGCGCCTGTGAGGGTACATGTACCTTCAATTTTTTTTTTTCTAGTAACTCTGTAAGTGGACTTTGATAGACTCATTCTCCTTTCCCCCTAGAGCAGTCATATTAACACACAAGATACATTTCCATCTCTCCAAAAATGCCAGTTTTGCAGCTGAATGGCAATGAGGATATCCTACAACAGCAGAGGAAAGCCTGGACAGTGGTAGAAGCTGGGTTCGCATGCACCTCTATTTCAGAGAATAAAATATAAAACCATGAGCATCTGAGCTCTTAAGTTTAGAGCATATTACCCTTCCTCCCCCCCATTTAAACTACATGTAAGATTAAAGCCGTTTAGCTCAAGGCAGGGTTTCTCACTAGGACAGGAACAAAAATTAATGGTATCTATTCCCCCCATTCCCTCTCTGTTTCTTTCAGCACTTTTACACTCCCAAATAGAAGAGAAATTGCTGTCTCTGTAGCACAGCAATTCTTCATATTCTCACTTCAGTTGGGCACAGCCATGTAAGAATCAAATATTAAAATGAATTATTTAAGAGATTTCAGACTATATATAGTAATATCCAAAGGTCTTAATGTTTTTGGGTCTTTAACACACTTTCCTGCAAATAGCAACAGTTTAAAGCCTTGCACTAAGATAGGCATTGCACTGAAATTAGTTTAGGGTTTTTTCCTACTAGTATAACAGAGAGTAGAATTTGTTCCATTAGCCCTGATATTTAAGGTCATTTTACAAGTATTTGTTCAGAGCTCGTGCTTCTCAGCTGTCCTCATTGTAATTTGCTTTGTTAATGTCATCAGAGGTTGTTGAAACTTGAATATGAAGGGAAAACACAGAAAAAAAGTTTGCTTTAAAGGTGATTCTCTAGCAGAAGCTTATGTCTTTGGGTTTGAGGTTTCAGTATTCCAAACAAAACTCTAATATTTTTGAACTTGAATAAGCATTAGCAACATAAAATCAGCATCAGGGTTATTACCTAGGAGACACAGGTGAGTTGCTCTCCTCAAGCAAGTACTATTTCCCTAATCATTACTCCTTCCTGTAACTCTATAAATAATTAAGAGAATATGCCTGTTTCACAGAAGTGACTCTTATTGAGCGCCTGCTAAAAAGGCCTCCGCAGCTTACTGCACACCAGAGCGTGTGCTACAAACCATACTGCTTTGATTTTCTGTGTGTGTGGAAATGTTTGGCTCAAACATAAAAACATAAAGTGGCATGCACTAAAACTGCAAGTCTTCAGTACCTCCACTTGTAAACTACTTTTACAGCTGTAAATTCAAGGGATTTAAAGGCTTTTGTGCAGATGCTAATAAATTCCATTCGTAAAATTGTTTTTCTTACAAAACTTTCCATGTGCTTTCACAATACACCTGTTCTCACTACATGAACAGTTGTCCTGTGATAAAGCATTCCTTCATCATCAAATAATTAAATGTCACATTTCTTCCTCATGATTACTCCGTAAATCCCTTCTAACAACAAACCAAATTGCAGCAAGTACATTGCACACAGTAAGGCACATTTCAACATTCTGAAAAATATCCAACTGCCAAAAAAAAAAAAAAAAAAAAAATCAAGAAATTCCCATTCAGTAGGAAAACACAAGTCAGAAACACCGTATCTGCCACAAACATAAGTTTATGCTTCTCTTTATTTTGTGTGACATGTATGACATATAATGTGCAATAAAAAAATAGTTAAAACCACATACATTTGAAGCACTGAATATTGTTCAGCATGCTGTTTGGGATGGTTGCACAAACTGGTTTCTAATTGGGGCACAGCCTTCGAAACAACAAATAATGGAAACTTCCATCAGCTGAAGATGCTGGCTTTTCTTCATTTGCACAGGCTAATACAGCAGCCTGTATTAGCCTTTACTCATACTCCTGTATGAGCAAATGGCAAATGCATGAAGGTGATTGACAGAATGAAGTAAACTCTTTGTTTTCTAAAACAATAGCTCCTCATTCTCTATTGTAATATTTCTTTTATGCACAGCTCAAGGCAGCAGTAAGCTCCCTTCCTTCGTTTTTATAGAAAGATTATTCAGGTTTTAGGATGATCTCTTAATCTGCCAGCGCTGTGAGTTTAACTGGGAAAATCACGACTGCAGTCTGGGCTAAGGCTGTGAGGCGAGGAGGGCACCATTGTCCCCAGGAGTTCTGTGCTATGCATACCTCTGCATACATCCTTGTAGGATGGATTAGACTGTTTTAACACACAGACTAAAGGTTTGCAGTTGTGACAAGGTTAACCAGAGATTCAGATGAGTCTATATAAAACGTGACAAGTAGGAGTAGGTGTAGGTGTTGGGTCACAGGTTGGACTGGATGATCTCAAAGGTCTTTTCCAACCTTACGATACTGTGATACTGTGTTGCAAAGAATAAGGAGAAAGATACAGACTGGACCATACTGATTAGCTTCAGGTGTTTATAGTACCTGCACTGGATCTGAATCACATTCCCTTTCCCTGTAAGGACTATAGGGAGATCAGCCCACCCCTAAACTAGGCAGCAAAAAGGTTAGGTAGTGTGATTATACTGTTGTCCTCCCATATGCACCTGAATTCCGTTCTTTTCTGCTATGTGTGGTTAGGATGCTGTGCTGAACATAAGCAACGTCAGAGCACTGTACTGAAACAATAAAACTCAAAGCTAAGGAGAAGACATTAACCTCTATCTGCCAGTGCATCCCAGTGGGCAGAAAAGATACCTCTGCAGCCGCTTGCGTTCCCTAGGCAGCACAGTTATGCTCTGTACCAGGATCTGGGAACGTGGGGATTTTTGGCTTAATGCTGGTCCAGACTTGGCCAAGCCAGCTGCCCACATTCCCTACCGTAGTCAGTGACTGCTAAAGTGCCCCATTTCCATAAAGGAAAATCAAGCTATCTTGGAAGACATAACCTTGTTAATGAAAAGGGATGAGAGGAACCGTAGGAAATAATTATATTGGGTTTTTGAAATAGGCAGAGTAATGGATTCACACTTGGGCAAGCACATGAGAGACACCAGCAGTGTACAGACATTGTCTGGGTCCTCTGCATAGAAGTGAGTTTACCAGGAAAAAAGTAATATAATTCCATAAGCAGTTTTAGTTTGGGGTGTTGGAATTGTTGGATGCACTATTTTAGAGGCACATAATGAGCACATAACACCACCATACTCTCCCTGCCCTTTGTAGTAAGTGGGGTTACAGTGGCATAGGAGAGATCAGAAATACAGACAGGACACATGATTTTTTAGTCTCATTAAGCAAGGACAAATTCTGAAGGCAAAAGAGAACAGTCTTTTCCAAAAAAATGCAAGAGAAAAGGAAATAAATTTATGCAGTTGAAATCATGCTTTTATAAATTCTAACAACCTCACGTTATCTTTATAACCAACTAAATGACGTGGAAATTTTCAGGAACAGGAAATCAGTAAAACAACTTTCTATCAGACATTACATCTATTAGTGCCTCAGGACACTCAGTCCAACTAATGCCAGTAAGTCTGACATGTGACAATCATAGGCAAATTGCATTTTTTCTGGTTAGTTTGTTTAAATTGTGTTAAGTGTATAAATAGCTTGAATTTGTCTATCCAGGCAAATAAAGAAGTTTTAGAAAAGCAAAAAGCCTGACAGTCATGGAATTGTCCAACTAGTTTGTGTATCTCCATGGAAGCTTGCAAGTTAAATCATTTTAATTGTCAGCGAGTTGCACAATTATGTCACTTGGCTCTACATATTCATATATCTACCTCTGAAAACTACGGAAAAATTTGAGCAAACCTCCTTTAACTGAATAAACTGAAAACTTTAAGAAGAAATATAATTGCTTTAGGAAATCATTCCTAATCCTTAAAATTGCAACCCTTCTCGTTACTTGAACTAAGTATGGTTTGGGACAGTAAATGGCTGAAGAGATTGGTAATCAGCTATTCTTTTAACTTTAGTCCAGGTCAAGGACTCCACAAATGGGCTGCTGAACTATTGCCTTTCACTGAAACGCAGTTCCGTAATCACATTTTCCAGCCTATCACTGGTTCTGAAGAATCAGTGGTGCCAGTATTCCAGGCTGAGCAAGACATCAGGCAACTGCTCAGCCACCAGACCAAGTTTAAACTCAAATTAAGAGGGTGTCATCCTATGTGCTGTGGGAGGCAGAGACCACAGGTATCTTCGCTCCATTGCATTGTCTGCTGGACAAACGAGACTCCATCCCCCAAGAAGTAATTGCAAAAAAGACTGATAGATTTGGAGACAGATCTGCTGTTAGGTAGCAGCTTGACTTAGTTTCATTTATCTTTTATCCATGTCCTGAAATCCACAAGCAACTAGGTAAGTTTTATCCAAATACTTAAAATATTTTCATTTTGTAGGCCATGAACAAGCTCCTGTACATTTCATAAAAACTGTCATAATCCCTTCTTAATATGGCAAGGGGTGGAGGTTTTCATCCTTTGTTGTACCAAAAGGTAATACCATTGGAGAGTTATTTGCCTGTTCCCTGGTGATTGAGTCTGCAGCATTCAGAATTTAACTGCAGAATTGGAATTCTTGCCTTTCAGGGTTTATTTACAGATTTTGCCAGATGAATGTGTAACCTGTGAACTATAATTAGGGATTTCCAGCTGTTCCTGAAAGCCTGGAATGCACAGCTTGCAAGCTTTGAACATATTTAGAAATCACTGCTAGCAATCCTAAAATATTATTAAACTACCAGGGATGGAATAGCATATGTTTAAAGGTACATTAACCTTTTAGTTACTACAATTATAGCATACATGTATTAAAGAACATACATGCAGACCTTTCAGTCTCTGCAATGGATTTAAGCAGTCCAACTCAAGTGCCACCAATTCAATATTGGATTTCCCTGATTTGACCACCGGTAAAAACCAGAAATCCCCAATTTTTTTTTTTACTTACTGAAAATAATTTTGTGGAGCCTGGGAGAGACTGCCTCAGTCCTTTATTTAGGTATGTAACTAGACGAACCAGTGAACAGAAGAGGAAAGAATCATCTCCACCCATTCCTCCACATACTGCATTAAGCACAACCTGAACTACTTGATCCAGTGAGATTTGTCCCTGCCCATGTCAGAGGGAGTTGGAACTGGATGATCTTTACGATCCTTCTGATTCAAAACATTCTATGATTCTATAATTTTAAACATCTATTTTCTAGAAAGTTTTAATTCAGAACTTTTATTTGTTTCCTGCAGTATCCATTACAAGAGCTATTCCTCAACGGATTTTGTTCTGAATACAATTTACACAGTCCAACGTTCTCCAAAAACGTATTTTTCTTCAGTGCCCTGACATTTAGCTTGTTTGAAGAAAATTTTCCTCCACAAAAAAAACCAAACAAAAAACCTAACCAAAAAAATATTTAGATCAGCTGGAAAAGTGAATTCTGAGTTACAAGACTTTTTGAGAGGAGACAAGATTTAGCATATGGGAAATTGTTCTAATATTTTGGTCCATAACCAACTTATCGCTATTTGTCATAAACACTTTCAGATACATCTTTACCAATCCTCACTCAAAAAACTAGTGAAGGACCTATTTTTTAGCATTTACAAAGTTCTAAGTTCAGAAAAATTGGAGTTCTACACCTCAATATTAGTTAAGAGGGGTTTGTGTCTACAGTTTTACAGAGAGATCACAAGACTTTTCAAAATCTCATCCTGTCTAAATGAACTCTTCATCTAGGGAAAAGTATATCTTCAGAATAAATAAGAGAAAAACATGAACAACTTCAGAATAAATGAGAAAGACCTAAACATCATTCTTGTTAAAAGGCAGGTCTGAATACTTTCATCATGTAAAACTATGATAGCTTCATTCCAAAATTCAGCCACAGTCTCGATTAACATATTCTGAGACCATACATATCTGTTTCTAGTGTTGGTCACTTGCATTTGATCCATATATTTTATTATTTTTCATCTGATTTCTAGTCAATATTTCAAAAGAGACACAAACCAAAATCAATCAAGAGCTCCTTTTTAAAAAAGCAGACATGTGTAAGCTTCTATTTTTTTTTTCCTCAAGTTACTAAGTATAGTAATTCAAGCTTTGGCTGTCTGCCTAAAACTACAGTTTCCTTACATTTTAATTCAAACTTTCATCTATAAAATTGATTGTGCCATTAAAATAAAAGTGACATGGTTACCAACTACTCTCTATAATTAGATAGTGTTAGGTGCTTCCTGTTACTTGAAAAACATTCTTCGTTTAATATACAGAGAGAAGTAGTGTTGACTAATGAGCTGCTCCATTACTAACTTTTACCAGTTAGTATTAATAGTTTTATCAGAGGTGCAAACACTTTTGAATAAGCCAGATCTTTATTTTGAGAGCTGAGTTTAAATGTTCCAAATACATCAAACTCTGGAGCCCACGTGCAATACTAATTCTTTGTTCACCTCCTGTACAAGCTGAAAGAGACAACCTAGCTATAAATGGCCATTTGTTCTCATTACTGATCCCAAGGAATATTGTGAGAGAATGCAGAAATTAATCTAAGTATCCTGGCTGTGTTCCAGCTTGGTTAACTACATCCTCTCTACCCTAAACACCCTCTATTTCTCTCCACTCTTTAATTTCATTTTAAAAAATTACTCATTTCCTCAGTTATAAAACATTGCTTAGTGCTGATGATAAAGAATGACTAACAGGTTCCTCTCTGAGGATGCCTGCAGAACAAGCCCTACCTCCCCAGGGTCAGGCTGGCTGTGCAGACAGCATCCCATCCACCTCAGTTGCTCCTCAATTAAAAGTGCTGAGTAAGCATAAAATATCCAAAATCAGGAAGAACAAATTTGAAACAATACGTTGCACCTCTCTAAGTAGGAGACTGTTCCAGCCTCAGAGGGGAAAGAGTTCACTGCCACATAAAACCAGATTGTGTTTGCAGTTTTAGAGCCATGTTCTCACCAGACTTTGAATATCTTTAACTTGAGGCTGTGGCAACAAGTTCTTTCTCAGCTTCAGCTATGTCAGCAGAACAGGTCCTCTTAGCCCATGTCCCCATCACACCTTTCCTCCACCCTCTGGCTACTGCTCTCCCAGACCTCCCAGCTAAGCTACTTCTGAGGGCTTGTTTCAGCCAAAGTAAATCTGATTAGCATAAACAGCTTACTAACAAGTCTTTGCTAACACTAATCCAGTCCATGTTGACTGGAACAGGGTTAGGGAAAATGTCACAGGCAGCTCAGCTGATAGATACCAGAGGACAGCGTATTCTTTCAGGGCAACAAAGAAGGCCAAATGGAGGCTGATCTCTTCTTCCAGCTTATCTGCAGCCAGAGAGAGATCTATGTCTACACTAAGGCTTGTCTTTAGGCAAAAACATATAAAGTAGGATGCTCTGGCATTGAACTAGAAAGATCCAATCTCTTATCATAAAGCACCGTTCATGTGATTGAATTTATACAGATAATCTAGCCATACACAAGCGCACAGAAATACTGAAACATAAACCTAGAAGGTCAAAGTACTGTTTGAAGACATCTGACTGTTACATCAAACAGAGGCCTTTCAAAAAAAGTTTTACACCCCTGCCAAATTTTGTTGGTCGAACGGAAGTTTTCCACTGGTGCCATATCCTATTAACACGAGAAAAAGATATCAGTAAGGAGGGAAGTGACTGTCAAAGGTGAGCAGCAACAAGAAGAAATAAATAAACAAATAAATGCAAACAGACAAAGTACAGTACATGGTAGGGATGCAGTGCAAGTAGCTGCCTGTTCTCTAGCATGTAGTCCACATTTTCAAGATATAAATTGTGCATCCAACTTCTAATCAGTTTTTTTAGACTATACAAACTGAATATCCTGGCAACAGGACCTTAGAAGAGACTTTGCTCCTGAGTGGGTCTGAGAGGTACAAGTGTTAATGGGGTGTGACAAACGCGAAAGGAAAAGAGTTGTCACTTTGCTGCTTTTCCTGGCTGGAGTAGAGCTGATCTTTCCCTGCCTCTCCAGAACATGGCACTAAACAACAGGCTTCATAGCAATCTTGAGTTACCCTTTCAACTTGTCAAGTGGGCAGCATCTCAGATCCACTTGTTTTCCTGAAAGGCTGCAACACACAGTGTTGTTATTCCAAACAAGACAGCACCGTGGGTTTGTCAGCATTAAGTAAGTTCATTTAAACATCAGTTCAAGTCTGGAAATATTAGAAGCTTACTCTAGCAAAAGAAAATTTAATATTGAAGCTAGATTGCAAAGCTGGAAACAAGTTTACAAAACAAAACACCAAGAAAAGAACTTAAAAAGACTCGTTCCTGAGCCCTTTCCCATTAAGCCTACACTTTCCCTTGTTTTCTTCAAAACAAACTTCCAAACTATTCACAAATCTTTGGCCAGCTTTGATAACTCACATTTGCCTCTGCCTTTTCCTTGTGAATCTGTCTTTTCCTCTTTCTTCTTTCAGTGCAAGTAAAGCATTCAGTGACTGGAGGAGCTGAAATCAGTTCAAGGCAAATCAAAAGTTTGGGGCACCTCTGGAAATGAAGACAGATAAAGGAGAGAGGGGAGTTAAAACTTTTGACACTATTAAAAAAACTTCATGAATCCAGTATCATAGGAAACGTTCACTGGATGCACATCCTGTCTCTGGCTCAGTTTAAGCTCTCCAGAGGGACTCAGCACAGCACATTAATAATAGAGATGACAGAGCAGGCATGTAGAGTCTTTGTCTGAACTATATTCCCTACTCACTTCTTGTCAACTTGGAAACTTGCAACAAGTGGGTTGCTTCATCCATCACTCTTTTATCTACCCACAAGGCTAGCTGCAACCAACAAAAAACTACTTCACATATTTCTCTTAAGTGTGACAGTAGTATCTCAGTTTAAATAAAGATGTTTCTAGTTTTCTTTTCTCTGTTTTATATACTTTATCTTTGCATCAAATTTCTTCTGTTTCAGCCAGGAAGAAAAGATATTGATTTTTTTCTTATTTCTCTGCATAGCTTTATCCAGGGCACCCAGTCTGATTTGCAGTGGCAGTGATCATAACTAAATGGATAGTTACTCCAGTCTGTAAACTATGATGGCAGTCAGCTTTCTTTACCATTTCTTACAGAAATATTATCACAGAAAGAAAATTCTCCTATAAAATCATGGAATCGTGAAAGCTGCTTCCTAACTTTCACCCTTCACTTTCGCTAAAAGCAGCCAAGAGGTTCTACCTATCAGGGTATAAAATTTGCCAGCCCAAATAAAGACGTATAAGGAAACTTGTGGGTTTTCTGGGTGTTATGTAGTTATGGCAACTTAAAACGTAAGTGTCCTGTCACAATTGAAACCATTCACCATTGTACTAATAAGTGTTCTGTTGTACACTTGCATTTGTAGCAGGCTAAGTACTCCCATCAATAACCCCATAAGCAGTTTTCACACTTGTACTATCCAATTTACAAGGGAATGTTGGTTTCATCTCAATTATATACTGTGGTCCTCTATTTAATCCTTCCTTTCAGGTTTGACTGCAATTTATTCTTTTCAAACTCTGTCTTTTCTGTTAAAGATGTTACTATGGAGTATGGACATTTGCAGTGTGCTACATTCTTCTTAGATCACACCAAGCCCTTTCTAGTTTATAATATTCCTTCGGCAATTTTTATCTTTTTTTTTTTTAACATATTAAAGTACAAAAAGCTAAACAATCTGTTCTGTGGGTACCACAGCTGAGTAAAGCAACTTTCCTACCCATTTGTGTCCTGCATCATTTAACAGCTCCTCCTCTCCTCCACACCTTCTTAGTTCCCAGAGAACTCTGTAAACCAGAGCAATTAGTAGGTGCTGCTGTCAAATTTAGTTACGTATGTGATGACTGTCCAGTCTACTGCTTTGTGGAATAGCCGAGATGCAAAGTCATAAATGTTGGGCTTTGGGGAGACATGCACTGCAGCCTCCTCTAAGGCACAAATATGCTCTGCCCTTGAAACCTGCACCTTTGAAACTAATACCGCTCAATCAAAATTGCCTGAAAACATCCAGTGAGTTCCAAAGCTACTGAGAACTGAAAGACAGGCATATTGACAGCAGGTTTGCATGTATTTGTTTTGAAAGAATATTGTATCCCGCCATAACAGCTCAACCGTTAGCTGTATCTAGATGCAAGATAATAAGGCAGATTTGATGACATTCCAGAACATCAAGAGAAACAAATTTTATCAATAGATGGTCAATCAATAACGATTATCCAGACTACAGCAAAAGTGAGTGGATCTGGTTTCTACTCTGTCTCGAGGGTACCTTTTACTTCTGTTAGAAGCATAAGGAACCAGTGTCATATGAAAGCACCTCATTTAGCTTTTTTCAAGGTTTAGAAAATTGTCTCATTTCCCCCTTTATCTACAAGATTGCAGTGCTTTCCCACAAACACACAAGCCATACCTTTATCTGTGCCACCCCCACAAGTATAACAACATATACATTCCACTTTTCATAATCCTGCTGAGGCTGAGAGGTGGATTTTTTAATCCCTATTTAAGCTTTACTTAAAAGGTTCAAAATTAGTTCTGAGTTAGCTTTTAATTTCTTTCATCATCTGAAAAAAAATTCTTGTAATTAACAGAGAAGCAAGCACTCTGAGGAAAGTAACTCCTGTTGTGTTCAGAACTAAATGCTACAAACATTGTAAAAGCCTCAATTATTTCTTGTGAATATTAATGAATAAAAGTCAACATTATCCAATCAAGGTCATTGTGGTAATAACACACATCCACTCTATCCAGACCCTGACAGCCTCTAAGCTGAAGGTTAGGTTGTTAAAGTAGTATATGATCCAATTGTAATCTCAACTTCCTCCACATTGACTTTATCTCCTTTATCAATACATCTTCCAAGCTCATGTATCTCAATAAGACTTTCTAGGAATTGTGGGACAGCTACACAGGAAGCAGTGAAATCATAGATTTAATATATATTTTATTTAGTGCCCAGTGCTTTGTTACCATGAGGGACATCATAATACTCACTGGAAATTTTTATAAGACCCTAGAACTTCAATACTTTTCTTTGAAATATGGGAGTTTACAGTATCCAGATGATAACCAAAAGACAACTTGCAATTCATTTTCACTTTTTATTGAGATAATCTTTTGAAAACCAATTTTAAAAGTCTTTTCTTAAAAAACTAATGTAGCAGCAGTAGTAAATAGAGTCACTTATGCTGATAATGATACTTTTCCAGGGGAAACGTGTCAACAAATATATTGGACTGTACGGGTTTCTAACTATGGCAATACAAAACTTAACCTCTTCCTGTGTACCTCAAGCAAAGTGAATTTACTTTTCTTGCAATTTATCAGAGAACCACCAAAACTTTGGATACTGAATTTATGGCTAACAGTCAGTTCTGAGACAGAAACTTCAGTGAGGTAGCAAAGTGCAAAGCAGTTTTCAGGAAAAAGCAGCAGTGCTGCCAGGATAGAGAGGCATCTTCTCAGAGAAAGAAGAGTACATCAGTAGGAAGAGGACAAAACTGAGCGTCTGTTAAAACTCTTCCTTTGTAAAGCTATAACAGAGCATGAGGCACTCCCTTGGGCCAATGGGGATGTAAACTTCTCAGGTATCCAGGGTTTTGTTGAGGCTTGCAATTACTGCCAAACGTGGAAGACTTAAGAAAGTGTAAGCTGTCTCTGGTATAATTCCCCTGTTAAGCAGAACCTTAACACCGTTGCCATGCACAACCAGAGACAGGTACCTCTGCTTTTAATCCGTTAGTTTTATTCTCCCAAACGAAATCCTCTGCTACTTGATAGAATACTAATCTTGCATAATCTTGCAAGATCATGTTACCTGTTTATGCCCTGAAATTGTCTCTATCCTTATCCTAACTTTCTTTCATTTCTTCTCTCTTCCTTAAAAATGCGTTGTTTTGTGTTTGAGCAGGGTCTTGCAATGTATTTTCTCTTGTGCTTGGTATTGCCCCAAAGGCACAGAGTGCACCTTTCACTCACAGTCTGACCAACAGTTAGCACTGCTTAAAAAGGACGGCAATAAAATTTGTCACCCACGGCCAAAAAAAAAACCCAAAAGGCAAAAAATAAGAAAAACTCCAAATAAAATAAAATACAATCATAAAGATACAGGAATCAGTACATCTCCTTACATTTACCTGGGGCAGAATTTAAAACTACAGGCAGTTTTGGAATGAGTGAAAGGAACAGAGCAGAAAATGCAAAGAAAAGTTCATTGTAGTGTTAATTTCCCCAACTGCTTTGCACATGCTTTGAGGAAGATACAGGGCAAAACTGTTTCAAGATCACAGCATTTTGAGGCAATAATGTAGCTCATTTTGTCACCACTACAGATGGCAGGCTGTAATGAGCCCACGTTAATGACTACTATAGATATTCTATACACAGATATGTAATGGTGCGCTGCGAGATGTCGGCAATGAAACCAAACACCCAGAGCCTTGGCCTCATTTCAGGGTTTGGGTTTTGGTTTGTTTTTGTTTTGTTTTTTTTTTTACAAGCATGAAGCTCAAATATGGTTTGCTCTAAGGTGAGCATAAGATCAGTACATTCAAAAGAATGAGGTCCAAATTTTAAATAAAACAAGAGCTAGTTAATGGCTTTGTCCTAAAACATTTTCTCCCAGAAAAAATCAGGTGAAACTCACAGTTTTTTTCTCAACTGTCACATTCAGTTTTAGAAATGCTCTGGGTGAAAGTAAAAGGCAAAAACAGACACTGCAAAAACTGAACCTCAGAAACACTCCAGCTTGGATTGCCTTTCGAGGTGACATTGGTGCCCTTTTAGCACATAAAACCCCACAGAAACCCACATAAACGTGCATTTAAACCACATTCTGTCGTTAAGAGATCACACCTGCCTTGGTCAGCCTGATCCAGGACCTGCACCCACAACCTCTACACGTACTTTGAGGAATGTAATTTAATCTCAGGCCCAGGTCTGCAGGGCTGGCCTGAGCTACATCACAGGTGTACCTGTTCCCATTCCTGTACCTGAGCTGCTGGGGTTTAGACTTCCCACGTCGGCCACAGATCAGACTCCTCAGTTTCACCTGATGATGGCTAGACTGCCACTGTCACCACCATGCTCTGCTCCTCCACCTCAGACCAAAACTGAAAGTCCTAGAGCTCCTGGCTGCACAAAGGAGGGGTGGAGAGGCCAGTCAGCATAATTAAGGTGTCTTGATGTAGTCAGGGCCCGGACATATACAACACTTGTGAAAGTTTGAAAAAACCCCAATCCAAGAGGTGTGGCTTGTAGCTTTTTCAAAGAAGGTATTTCCAAAAGGGCAGCTCCTAGTCCAGGGAAGACAGACATCAGCTAGATGGACACTTCATGGGGTTTGGGAATTCACTTTTCTCTTGGAAAAATGTGATCATTTCCAATACCACTTAGGTGAGACGTGCTATAAAAATACTTCTGACTCAACAACAGGCAGGCAACATATAAAGGATGTTCAATGATGCATTTCCATGGAAAGCTGAAGTTATATTTTCAGCCTACAGGTCACGTCCAAACAAAATCTACTTCCACTTCTTCCTGAAGTAGGAGGTGGGTAAAGGCCATACTGCGTTGGCTAGATATAACATCTCCAAGAGTTCCATCACATGGAAGAATCAAGTGAAATTTGGGTTGACAGCTATGCTTTGTGGAATGGAAGTCGTTCTGAAGGACAAGAATTTGTCATATGAAGAACTGGCATTTGAGAGTAGTAAATGAAGAGAGATCATTTGAATAAACTACCAGATGGGAAACACACTTGTCATGAAGGTCAACCCATATTGGCTCCAGCTTGAGGATAATCTGAAAAAATGGGTTTGAGCACAGCAACAAGCTAACCAACAAGAATCAATAGCAGTGACTCAGATAACAGCCCAGGAATCAACTAAATTGATGTGATGCAAGGATTCTAAGGTATCTGATGTCATAAAGTCATAATGGGGAAATTATTGACCTTGTGTAATTTCTGCCTGAAATGGTGATAAACTAATCACAGACACAGGAGAAAAAATAAAAGAATGTGAGAATACAAGCTGTCTGAGAGGCTTGGTACAGCTATGAAAATACGTTGCCTTGATATTAAAGATGCCTTCCACCACTCACTGGAAGTCCTTTCACACAAGTGTTACCTTTATTGAGATACAAAGAGGGAGAGATTCTCATCTCCTTTCCAGTATCCTTACAGTGACATCAACCTTTTAATGTCAGTGGATATAGTTCTAATTTACAGCTTAACCAGAAGAAAATCAGATTAATTAATCTTCCAGGAATTTTATCTAAACGTTTCTGACATAGGCAAACATATAAGTTGTTTCAATCATTATGTCAAAAAATAAACAAATTTATGTTCTTCTTCAAGCAGCCGCAATTTAGTCCCAAAGACTAATAGGTTAATAAGGCTAATAGACAAACTTCTTACATGCAACCTGAAATTAACTTGGGGTAACCACCTTCTCAATCCTAGCATCATATCACTGTGTTTCAAATTGTACATTGTTCATAAGCCACTCTTCTCCTGCTGCAGAAAAAGCTCAAGACCCTTAAGCCCTAGTTTCTATCTGAAATGCCCCCCAAATATTTTTAATCACCTCTGTACAACAGATTTTCTATGAGACCAGTGTTATACACAAAAACCTACACTAATTTTTTCTTATTATCTTAGTAATCTTAACATTTCTGCATCTAATAATGGTTAATATAATGTGCTCCTGTAAAGCACTGCTAAATTACTATTTTATATTAAAAAAACCCAAACAGTGCTGATGTCAGGATTCCACACATTGCATTAATTATCTGGAAACATCTTCGAGACTTCCTAGAGCAGATTTTCACAGTCTTATTATCCTGGTACAGACATTTTTAAACATACTGTACTGTATCTACTCCAAGTTCATCAACTGATAATTGTAAGTGCAGAAAATCTGGAAGTAAAATGAAATATTAAATGGGCTCCTACTTTTAGATCTTCCCCTTGAACAGATGGACTGAGAACTGGTGCTATGAAGAGATGTAGACCCCCTTCCTGCTGAAGCCAGGGGAAGTGAGTGAGAGGAGTGAGCACACAGCCTAGTCCTATTCTTTCTTGTATGTAGGCTAATTTCAGGAACATATTTGCTATTTAGAGAGATCTGAGTCCAGCAGTAAGCAGAAATTCAGGAAAAAAAGAATGAAGAAAATAAAACAATGTGAAAAAAAGCCTTCCTATCAGAGTAGAAAAATGATTGTAATCATTAGTAAGAGCACACGCAAATACCCAGTAAGCCACAAACTGAAAGGTTTAGCCAGATAATTGAGATATTAAAGTGAGTTCTTTCCTCTCTCTCCCACCACCAGTGTCAGAGCTAGAAGCCAAAATCCTGAATTTGCTCAATTAAATCATTCACACACTTGCACAAAATCACACAGCTCACTCTAATCTGGACATACATAACACCTGTTAGAAAGTATAACAGGCAGGATAATTCTTGCATGCACAGTACAGTGTAGAGTCTCAGGGTCTTCCACACCCCATTTCTTCGGTGATGCCAGAGTCCAATATTCTCAAGCCAGGTTCTTTTAGCTATTCCATACTTGCAGGGTATAATGCTTAGTATTAAATTTACTTATTTAAAGATAGCTGATGTTACAGAGGATTTCTGATTTAGTGGCGTGATGAAAAAAGTACACTAAATAACACCATGCAAACATAAGTTATACTTAGCAAAATATATAACAGTTGCAATTCAATCACAGTCCTAATGTAATTCCCATTACCATTCTCTAGAATATACTTTCTGTCACAAGACTGGGCATCCCTGATTGCCAAGAATGAATAGGTGGGTTGAAGCCAGCTCAAGTGTATTGCTCTCTTTAGTTTTTGTACTATGTGTTGGGCTGAGCCACATATTTACTCCCCTCATGCTGGTCTGCCTGATTCAGAGAGGCATTCACACTCTTTTACTGATCTCAGAAAGTTTATTTAAAATAAAGGCTGCCCTCTGCACCTCTTGTGCTGAGGTAAAGTCAGCTCATTGCAACAGCTGCAGTCAGTCATCTCCTGCATTTTTCCATGAGCATCAGGGGCAAATTGCCCTGGCCCGCCTCCTCTGAGCCTCCTTCCATTTTAGAGGTGTACTGGTCAGTCACTTGGCTGACAATTGCTCTTCTCAAGTTTCACAGTACTGATTCCTTCTGGGCAAGTTGAAATAACGGAGGGAGGCTGGGCAGCTTCCATGCTCTCAAGTAAGGAATGAAATCATCTTGACTGAAACACCTAAAACAGTTCAGAGGGCTTATCACCTGTTGCAGTGAATGGTTCACACAACCAAAACTTGGTTTGCGCCAGCTGCAGATCTAGAAAGATGTCCCTGGACATCAGGTATCCTTCAGACACTTTATGATATGAATCAGAAATATTATTTCACAACCACAACATATCATTTTTGGTAAATTAAAGTTGCTAGGGCCATGACTTGCACATTTTTTAGGGCTATACCTAGTAAATTTGAGCCTTAATCTAGCTGTGTCAGCTACAAAGAGCATGGATTTGAGGACAATAGCAATACCTGTTGCTGAATGAACAAGCTATGCACTAACAGAAGATACGACCATGTAGTGGCAAAAGCTGTTATGCACATCACACTGTCACTAGCAAAGCCACCTTCCAGCATACAGCATTTTCATGCAACAGTAGCAGACCATAGGGGCTTTCAACACCACAATTTACCCAGTGTCTTTCCTCTGTTTGCCTCCAGCTGCCCCCAGAGGCTGCGGCTGACAGCCTCGCACTCTGTCTCGAGGCAAAAGCATAGGGATGAAGGCAAACAGGACTGACAGATATCTCTGGCATTCCTGTGGGCAAATGTGATTCACAGGGCACTTTCATGAGAGTATTAATGCAGGTGCTTTTGTGAGTAGCCCCACCACAGAAAATGTCTTACTCAAAAGAGAAGAGTTACTTACTCAGTTGCAATTCTGACAAATATCAATTCACATTTGGAAGTCAGTAACAGAATAATTAGGAAAAAGCTCTGCAATCAATTCATTTTGTGTCATTCCAGAGCTCAAGCTAAAACACTCAGCAGTGTGAGTTTACCAGTGTCAGAGGCAGGGTCTGCCCTGTAGCAGATCCAAGTCAGGTGGGAATGCTCTAATTGTTCTCACTCAGGCCCTAAGCAGAACCAGGCATGGCTAAGGAAAGCTTCTCTTTGTCAGTAGCGGTCCCTTGGACTATGACCCCTGAAAAATCCTGACAAAGATTAAATTGTACCACTTATAAGGTATAGTGCAAGACGCAGCTCCTTGTTTCCCCTGATTAGTTAGCTAAGACAATGGCATATTGTCTTGTTTGAAGACCTCTCAGGATGAGCCTCCTTTAGGAAGTTGTACAAGTCTGTATGAAAGAAGAGAGAGTCTATGTCTTCTTCCCGGAATCCATGCATGTATCACCAGGAAAAAAAGAAAAAAACCAAAATAATACTTAAAGGCAAACAAGATCTACTTAGAGAAAAACAAATTCTGTGTATGCATATTAAGATGGCTGGAACAGAAACGTTCTTGATCAGCAGCATATAAACACTTGAGCAGCACAATGTTATGTTAACAAAATTAAATATTGAATTACTGCTCTTGGCTCATTTCTGTGTATAGTATATTCCAGTTCTCTTTGATCAGCCATACGGTTCAAAGTGAACTTCTGAAGGGTTGGAGATTTCCCCCCCCCAAACCCAAGACAAAGTGAACGAGTTACTGAGTAACAGCAGTCTTAAAAACTAGCAACTGCATAGTGGTGAGTTTGTGCCAGCCAAAACACATAAATCATAGCAATTGTTCTTTCCCCACTCACTGGATATTTTCTACATTCCAGATTTCCTTCTAATTTCTACCCTTTGTATTTTTTTATCCTATTGCTATTAGTCTCTCAAATATCGAGGACTTTGTCCACCTTATTTGCAAAAGTCACCTCCTTTCTCTCTTCCGTTTTTGATCTTACGTTAATTGTCTACTCTTCCTACCCCTGAGACTTTCACCTACTTGAATTTTCTTCTTCCTGTTTTTCAGGAAAACCCTGTTCCTGCAATTGCCCTTTCTTTGGGAAAGATTCCTAAAGTTTATCAGCCATGACATTAATTAAACCAAACCAATGATATGCTAGGTCACAGAATTTAATAGGAGAATTTGAGCTCTGCATTTTATATGGTTGGATTGTTTGGGTATAGTCCTGTTGTTTTGTTGAGGTGTTTTAATTGTAGACTCTCAAGGACACAGTAGCCTATTAAACACTACAGAAATACCTGGAAAGCCTGTTAAAACATTCACATTGTCTACTATGTCATATAAAGCATTTTATATCATTTTCTTTCCTATAACATCTGAGCATCTTGTAATCAATATACAGCTGTGCTTGCAGTATGTGGCACGGCACATAGCAAACGAATAGCCACGTTTTACAGCTAGGAGAGATACAGCTCTGTATGCATAAAAGAGAATGGATCAGCTGTTAGGAATGCGGGGCAGGCTATTTGTCACTCTGGGTTTTGTGGCAATGGATCAGTGTGACTCTATTTGCCAGGTCTATGTCCTGACTGGCAGATAACTTCTTTTCTCATGGGGCTCCTAAGGCACCTGCATCTCCCCGCAGCCCACAGACTCTGTGAAGAACTGCTGAAGAGCAGCATACAGGGAACACTACCCAGTGAAGCTGACTGAATGATCAAGCCTTTATCTGGTTTGCTCTGGAGAAAAAGCTATAGGAGCATGCTGTGTCTGCTCTGTTCCCTTTTGTAGCTTTTATGACAGTCACCTCATTTCAACTAAATCTGTTATAACAGAAATATAGTTCAAAAGAGCATTGCCTGCAGCTTGCAGTCAAGTTTCAAGTCAAGAGAAAGAAGGATACCGTGAGACATCAAGCTTCGTCAGGGGAGGTTCAGGTTTGACATTAGGAAGAAGTTCTTCACTGAGAGGGTGATTGGCCATTGGAATGCTCTGCCTAGGGAGGTGGTGGAGTCACCATCCCTGGAGATGTTTAAGGAGAGATTGGATGAGGCACTTAGTGCCATGGTGTAGTTGACAAGTGTAGGTGTTGGGTCATAGGTTGGACTCGATAATTTCAGAGGTATTTTCCAACCTTATGATACTGTGGTACTGTGTGACACTTGATTCCAAAAAAAGCCACATCATGATATCTGCTTATTAGACAGCAGTAAATGTACAAAAACTTTATAAATGCCCAGCCATAGGAAGGATTTGTGCTTCTCAGATACCAAAGGGACAGCAACAGAAGATACTTTTGTGGGAAACTGTAGGATCAGACTCCATAAGGCAGGAGGCTTTACTAGTGTCAGTACTTAAATAATTGCATAACTGCAGATGGTGTCTGAACAAGTATAGTCTAAAAGAAATGAATTCAGAATGACTCAACACTAAAATTGTAGCTTGTAAGTTTCTCACTGATAGAATAAAAAATTCTGTTTAAGACCAAAATATTTTGTATCAAGCTGAAAATAAACTTTTTGATTTAAATGTATTTAAGAGAACACACTTTCTTAACCACATTTAAATTGACAACAAAGGGAGTATTCTGAAATTGTACCTATTGTCTGAAACAATTCTGTCCATAAGTCAGTAACTATTTTTGTTCTCATTGAACTCCCTTTTTCAGCAAAATCCCACTGGTCTTTATTTTTTGTACAGCTCTATTTCACAGCTTTTGATAAACCTCAGTTCTGCAAAGAATGTTCTCAGGGCAGGCATTAGTGCCTCACTGGCCATTTTATCCTATAGACTGAGACAAAAAATATCTACAGAACAACTTTCATGGGTGAAAAAATTGCCAAGCCTGACCTCCATAATTAACAGACAGAAAAACAGTATAAGATCTTAGGATGAGCTTTTCAGTGTGCATTCTTCATCCAGCACTACCAGCTCTGCTTTAGATCACACAGAGGCCAACGTAAAAGCCAGTAAATCTCTCATCTTTATCTCTTGCCTTGTTTTCCTTTCCTCTGTCCACAATAGTAGACTCCCCCACATGGGATAATTCGCTATAAAGATCTGTCTTGCTCTGTGTCCTGCATGTTTTTTCTCTCTTTTTGCACCACAAGCATCCCTTGAGTAGAACAATGCCCTGTAAAATCTTAATAGTGCATGTGCTACATGTTGTCTATTTGCTTTTCGAATGCCTTTCCTAGTGTGGTATAATATCTAGTGAAAAATCTGTCCCATTTTTTACATCCCACATTGTCATTTTCTGATACCAGTGAATTCTGCTTCTGAGCAGAGTCAGATCCTTGTAAATAGCAGTGTCATAAAAACAGGTACTAGTGACATGAAAATTAATGATATTCTGAAATATTTCTCCTTAATGTCTAGAACAAATTGTGTCTGTAATAGGTTATATTTTATACAAACTACCACTGGTGGTAAGTACTTGAACTAAGAATTTTGGGGCAGTCATTCAAATAGAATAGGTATACAAAGATCACACCTATTCTCATCCTGTAAGTAATAACAAGTAAAATTAAACACACAGTTATGTTTACTCCACCCAGAGTGTAGAGGGTTTGATGTGGGGTGGTTATTTCTATTTTCTATCTTCTCCAGCTTGCTTTTCAGGGAACAGAAAATTAAGTGGTAGGGCTGTACCCAGACAGCTCTCTGCAATCCACAGCAGCAGGAAGACTGGGTGCAGTAGATATTGCAAAAGCATGAACAATACAGTTGCTGTATTCTTCAGAACATGGTGCTGAGACCCCTGACAAGCTCAGGTCCACCAAAGCTGCTTAGCTTCTGCTCAGCTAGTTCTCATATCGTGTTCATTCCACTTTGCTTTTTCCCACTTTCTCTATCAGCACTATGCATGCTCATTTTCTTTTTAGCTAAAACCCCTTCATCACCCACAAGTGTAAAAAACTAGTCCCAGCAACGCTGGACTTTGATGGTCATTTTTAGTTGTACGTTACTGCTTTATATATTTTCTGTGGCAAATCAGAATTTATTCACAAGTAATTTTCTGGTCTAAACTAATGAGCAATGAGCGTGAGAAATACTGCTGATAGTGACTGTGCGTTTGAAGGCAATTTTAGAGTGCATGATCTCTGTGGGAATAGCCAAGCACATTTTGCTTCTCATATATGTGTGTAACTTCAAGTCTCAGTGATAAAGTCCCATTAAAGATATCTTACCTGCCTGACTGAGGTTTTTATCTTTGCTAATGCAACACTGGTGGTTCTGATGCAATGTAGATGTCCTTGGACTGATTTAAGCAGCCAGAAACCTTTGAAATATGCCACAGGCTAATTCATTTTGAGGGTTAAAACAATGAAACCCTGTAGAAAATAATATATTAGTGGGTAAAAAGATGAATTAATGGCAGTACTTGAATATCATCACTACAGCAACCAGAACAGCTGAATTAATAACATACCAGGGTTTTATTATGGCTTGAGAATTACAGCTATGATGACACTATGAGTAGCTCAGCCTTCCCCTTTGTTGGACCTTTGTAGACAGAGTAATTCTTTGGCCCCTGGAGAATTTGTTCTCTCATGATGAACAAGGAAGTTTACTACATTTACATGATCATCTCCTCCTTTAACCATCTCTCTCACATGCATTTCTCCCCCGCCTTCCTTTCTTTCCTTCAAGTTCACACACAGGTCACACACCAAAGTATCTCTGTTAACCCCGGACTCATGCAAATCAGTAGCTTGGAATATGATTGCTCTAACTTCAAGTCATATTTTTCAAGGGAATAGATGAACTCTAATTCTGCCCACAAAAAGTTTCTTGCAATAAATATATAGGCATAAAAATTCCTTTGTAAGTAACACTAAGAAATCAGGAGGCAAACTCTCCTGCCATGTGCCTTGGTAAAAGGCTGGAAAAGTTCCCTGCACAATCAGGTGAAGGATACCAGATTTACAGTGGAGTCATAGTAGGCAGACTGCACCATGTGTTTCATTTTTAATCTAATGACAATGTTCAACAAAGAAAGTGGCCTCCTTGTATGCATCTGACACCGGAATATTTATCTTAATGTACTTTTTTCCTGCAACAAGAATTTCAGAAGAAAAACCCTTCAGCTACAGCATTATCTTCAGTTCGCTAAGTGCTTCCTGAATTGACACAAGTGCAATTTGGTATCACAGAACCAGGGAGACGTTTTTACCAGTGTCTGGTTCTTGCAAGTGCAGGACGAGAGTATTGAATACTGGACATCTACTAATGTTATGTCACTTTGGCCAAGGACTTTAGAATGTTTGCTCTATGAAAATTGGTTAAAATGCAAACCCAAAATCCCAAAAGCTCGAGAGGATTGGATTAACTTTAGGAATCAAAGGTGTAAAAACTCACTTGCCATACTTTTTAAATTTCTTTCTTTCAGTCTGTTAGAGAAGAAAAGGGCTTTTGGTGGGACTAAGGGGACCTAAGACTCTCAGTTTGGTTTTGGGGACTTTTTTTGTCATTAGAAGAGGAAATTGTTCAATGTATTTAGAAATTTGTGTAACTATTTTTGATCAGCTCAAAATCATATTCTGAGCTGGATAGAGCTGAAGGCAGAATAACCATTCAGCATTGAAGTCCCTGGAAGAACTTGACAAGGAAAGATGGAAAAAAACCTATTAAAAAACAAAAAGTTTGAAGTAATGGAATGAAAAGAATATCAGAGGCAAGGAATTCGGTGTGGTAGCTTTACCTTTAAAATTAATATTACTTCTCAACACACTCATACCCTTTTTTACCACACAGGCAATGATCACTTGGCTGCATTCTCTGGATATTTCTATTCTATTTCACATGCATTTCCTGTAAATGGGGATTAGGGCATTTCAATCATGACCTGCTCACATAACAATTACTCAGGCAAAAGAGCTATTAAAATCAATGGGAGAGTTTGGCCCATTCAGAGAATGCAGAATAAAATGTATTACTGCAAGCATTTTCCTAAACTTACGTTGTTATGGGTAGCAAAAAGCATCTTTTACGGGCAAGGTTTCACAGAGGGTAATCTCATCTGTAAAATATTGCTACGTTAGGAGCAGATCAAAATGATTTGGCCCAACCCAGTGCCTGGAGCTCTTAGGGTGACAGCGTTGATCTTAATTTGGCTCCAAGCTTTTTCAGATACAGCTGTGATGTCACTAACCTCTCTGCACCTGGATTCCCACCTGCCTTATCCTGGGTTTGCTTACTGAGATCAGTACTTCTCCAGAGAAGAAACAGCATTTGTCTATACTACAAACAGGTATGAATTTGAAGCATGCATGTGTGTACCTAAAGTAGTATCTACAGGAAAAAAAAAATCCAGTGTTAGTAGAAAAAAATGGGCAGTGAAATACAGCAGCTGGAAATTAGTAATTCAGTTAACTCAGACTAGAACTAAAATGTGTATTTTTGAATACAAATGCTAATTAAGTCATTAGAAGATATTACCAGAGGAATAGTTTATTTTCTCAGTCACTTAGGTCTTTGAACACTTTACATTTGAATATGTCTCCAGTACCTTTCCTATGTACAAATCTCTTCAGATGCAGTATCACTCACAGACTGAAGTGGTAATCTTGATGCCAAAATTACTGGTTCGGTGCTCTGTCCTACATCAGCGTGATGCCAGGTACACATTAAAGAAGGTCTCCTCTTACTTCAGAAACTAGGAATTTCCTCATTAATTTCTGAGTGAAGTTCTATAGGAATATATGCTACCAAAAAATTTCCGATCAACTTTGTAGATTGGCAGTGCATCACATTCTGTATAAGTACCTGAATTCAGAGTGTTTACGCTGGACGCCACCTTAGTAAACCTCCTCTTCAGTCACCTACATCCACACAAGGAAATATCTCATTTAACTTTACAAATTGATATATGCAAGATGGGAAAATCACATTAGAATTGATGGCAATGAGCCCAAAAGAAAGAGAGAGAATACAAGAACTGTCACTCATTTGCAGTAGGGCAAACCCATCATCCTTTGCTGCCTGTGTCAAAGCAGTGAAATTATATACCTTGAGCCGAAATGTGAGCTGTTATGGATCTGCCCCAGGCCAGCACACTATGAACAGGGCATTGTCAGTGTTGTGAGTGTAGTAGGAGCCGGTAAGCTTCAGAGATTACAGGTGAGGGGGCAGGCCTGCCATCTTAAACTAACAAAACGCATGTTGTGTTTAGGTTACAGGTCTTCACAAACACTACCCTGTATTCATTTTCAAGCCATCGTAAACAGGACCCTCGAAACCAGGTTTTCTTTGAGGTTTAAAGGTTGAGTTATTTGCACTCCTCGGGGAAACAGGCTTCCAAACTTTTGTATCAGAGTAATCTGGAGTGTTTTGCATGCTGGTTTCAGATCAGCTATTTTGTCTAATGAATGAGATGTGAAATGAGCTCCTAGGGCTCAGGAGAAAGCTGACGGAGGATTTCTCAGTCTCTCTGAAACTTACAGCATTAACCCTGCATACGGTATTTTATGTCAGTGTGTAACAAACACCTAGATAAAAACCAATCCATCACCAAACTTTCTGCAAAGTATTAGCATCCAACAGCAAGGAAAAGGGCAGGATGATTAGTTTTTGAATTCCAGAAAATTTAAAAGAAAATAAAAGTTGACACATGAAGGTTTTTCCAGCATAACAGCATCTGCCAGGGCTCTAAGTTTGTGTGCTGAGAAAAGCCCCCCACAAACACAATGTAAGATAGGGCTCTGGGTCATTTCAATCCCAGAACTATAAACAAGATAAACTGGCAAATGCACTTTTTTCTGGTATAAAGAGAGTCCAGCCTATGTCTGTTTGCCTGTGCAGGCATGTCAGTATTGCTAAAAAATATTGAAAGTACTTGAAATTGTTTTCAAATACCACAGTCTGAACCTTTGCCACAGCAAAATCATTGCAGTAACTGAATGGGGACTCAGATTAAAGGGGAAAAAAAAACATTTCTCTGTTGCAAACTGCAAATTCTTTGTCACTTATTTGCATACATAAATGTAGAGTATGTGGGTGCCACCCTAATATAAATGTTTCTTATAAGCTAACATCATGATTTCCATATATAATGTTCCATATACAAGCACTGAAGAGTTTCTCCATGAATTCCCAGGCCCGCTCCTAACCAGACAAGCTGGGCTCTTTCCTTCTTATGCAAATACTGCACAAAAAGGCCATGAGCAGAGCTGGGAGCCACAGCAGAATGATTCTCCAGGCCAAAGGGGAACTTCATTCACATCTGTGACAACCTCTGGCTTTGTGTCTGTTTTATGCCTCTTTGCTGTTCACCTGAAGATGCACACCATGTAAAAGTATGTGAGACCTGCTGTTGGTTGTCTCTCTGGAGTGAGTACACTTGACAAGTATGAAGAATTCACAGACAACTTATACCAGGAAAGTCATGAGATGTGTGGGAAAAGGCTTATTTTTCTAGTAGAACAGGAATAAAGCAGGCTTTCAAGTGTAGGAATTGTGTAAGGTTTTAGAGAAAAGGGAAGTAGCCAAAGTTGGCATTACTGCTGCCTCAGGTATTGCACTTCTCTCAAATTACCAGAGAAATTATTATCAATAAATGCCATCTAGAAATATCAGTGCATAAACATGACTGATAAGTGATATGCCTCCCTTTCTGGACATTCTACAAATCAGATTATATTTTCACGATAATATAAATGTATAAAAAGATGTTTCCCAAACAGCAGATGGGTGACTAAAACCTAACAAAAATCATTTACTAAAACAATGTTCCATTAAAAGCGTAGCATTTAGAGCCAACAGTGATCAGCACGTTGAAAAAGCATAAGCAGCGATAACTACAGCTGCTCAGAAGTTTCCCAGTATCTCAGATTCACTCAAGGTTCATATTAGAGCATCTCCTGTGGCTAACACAGTTTTAGGATTTAGTGAGCTGCTTTCTGATACAGAGCTCAAGAAGAAACAAATCACATCGCTATGCGAGTAACCCTGAAACCAAATCCTTTGAGCATTGCCCATCGTTCGAACTCTCTCACCACATCGTTCTTCAGCAAATAGCCTTTGTTACCAAAGTCACAGTTAAATAGTGTTCCTATTTGTCATTTACACTTCATAGATATAAAGAGGTATAGATAAAAATCTGTTAGTACTGTATGGCACTAGACTACGATTCACTGCCAGTAATTAAATCCTGCTGTAAAACAGCTACAAATATTTCTCAAAAGTAGGAACAGATGTTTTTTTGCAACCATGCAATGATGAAAATCTGACAAGTTCCATAAACCAAAGACGTGGTCACATCAGAGAAACCTTCCTCTATGATTTTGTTACCATGCTGTCTCAATTTGCCAGCAATATTACAGAGATGAAACATGACCATTTTCTGGTATTATTATTCTTGTCTTTAGTAACACAATAAGTGTCAGGGGAAATGTGGAGTAAAAAAAATAATAATGGTAATAATGAGGAACAAGGCTTTCAAATTTACATTTCTGTTTCCAAACCATAATAAATTAGCACAATCACTCAGACTTAGTTACAATTCACAAATCATATCCTCATGTGGCTTTTATGAACTATGATTGTCTAATTAATATTGGTACTTGCAAACATCTCAGTTATTCAGTACTACACTTTTTTTTTTTTTGGTAGGTACTGAAATTCAGTTATAGCACACCATTGGTTCTAAGCAGTACCCAAGCTGTGAGACAGTTAAATGTATTCAAGATGGGGGGGTACATTTTACATTTTCCTGGTTTAGGCCTGCTACAGAGAGAACTTAGTCTTTCCTTCAAAACATCACTAAGCCACCCTGAAGAATTGCTTTACAATAAAGCAAACCTCCCCTCCAGTTCCAGAGTGTGTATATTCACCACTGAGTTGTCGTGATAGCCTGTCAGTAGGGTGAGATGAAGAGAGCTATTTGATCTGCAGGGATGTAAATTGATAGCAGAGATAGCATGTTCAGTCAGGAGTCACAGCAGCAACTGGAAAGCAAAATTCTCAACTGAGCTGGCTTTAATCCAGTGAAATGCAGTTTAGACAAAAAAGGAGGAGACAGAGACCAGATTTCCAAGAATGCTCAGCACCCCCAGCAGGGGTAATATTTTTAAAGAAACAGCTCGGATCTGAGATAGGCACCTGTACAAACAAAGGGTTCCACTCATTGTCAAGAATTTATGAAAACTGGACCACTTAGACTAAATGTCTTAACAGCAGCTGAGCTGCCTGGAAAATGTGACACATAAATTACCCAGAAAATATCATGCCAGTATAGGTTCCTTACTGAAAAGTATGATGACACCAGCTAGCACTTATTTAAACTAGGACATTTCATTATGTCAAGGCAATTGCTACCCTAGTACATATCTTATTAGCACTTATTTATTATCAATGTTAAGGAGGTTAACTGCACTGTTATTTCCGCTGCTACTGGGCTTTATTGCATGTCTGAAACACAGAGTTCTGACTAAGCTCAGGCAGCAAAGGAAATAACAGAGGCAGTGGCTTAACAATAAATATCCTCTAAAGGAATATAGCAATCAGGTAGGGAAACACAAAGTAAATTTCTTCTCAGGAATATCAAGTGAGGAAACTTAAAGCATTTGCTCTAATGAGAGCTAGATGAATAATCTACAAAGGTCATTTATCCAAGAAATTGAGTCCTTTTTTTCTATTGCAAAATATCTTTAGAGAATACTGTCTTTACTTGCTTGGCAAATTCACAGAATTCTTTGGTTTAACATTATGGGTTGATTCCTACCAGTTGCTGTGGAAAGTCATTTCTCATTGTATAATTAATATTAGTTAGTTGCTGCCTGGTCAGAAAAGTTACCTTTTACTACTGCTGATCTATGATTGCATGACCTGAAAAGCACTTCCACTGCTGATACTCAGTAAATTACAGCATTCAGCTGTTTAAAAGCTTTCCCATCACGCCTTCAAACAGTTGCCAATGTGATTACAAGGGAAACTGATATCAACAAGAGTCCATCTCTCAGAAGAAAATTGCTCAGAAAAAGAAGTGTTGTATTAGTAGCAGCATTTTTGTATTATTCATCCACTTAATAGAAGCTCTAGTACAAGAAAACCATATAACACTTAAAGTTACCTGCACACAAGTAAATACATTAAATAGACCATAAAAAAATGAAAAAAAAAAAAAAAAGGAGGGGGGGAATAGCTACAATGTTAATCAAGCAGTAAACCAACAGCTGCAATTTTCTGTAGATTTAAAAAAAAAAAAAAGCAATGGCAAGTGCTACATTTTAAATTCCTTTCTATATTGTTGAACTTACATTAAATCACATAGATTTTTGCAAAAAAATAGTCTTGAACAGATAGGAAAACACAGGTTCATTTCACAAAATAAATCACTTGTTTATTACACAAAATGATGCTTATCCTCTTGCTGTCTAGCAATTTACATCAGCAGACTCATCTGTGTGCACATACAAACAAACAGCAATCCCTTCCTCAGTCTCTGGAGTTCCTATGGTGTGCAAGCCAGGAGTTGTACCTAGTGTTCCTTACGGGAGAGAAGAATCCCAGTTCTAAGCAGGCAGAAGATTTTCTGCATATTATGAGGCAAACATCATGCAGCTTTCAGTGTTTGCCAAGACAGAAGAGAACATGAAACACAAGGATGAGCAATTAGAGCAGCCACCTTAGCAGCCACATGCAGTTTCTGCCAAAATGGACATTTTCCTTTACAATGATCTCAGGAGTGCTGAAGCCCAAAGCGCATATCAACCAGCAGTTGATAAAATGGAAACGTGGTGGAATGACT
>VWPV01010156.1:0-28798 GCA_013389885.1 Geococcyx californianus
AAACCTCCCCTGGCAAAGCTTGTACCTCAACAGTCTTGGCATGTGCACTGTTGTAGCTCTTTTCACTCCCTAATGCCTGAGATTTTTGCATGCTACAGAGTCCATCAGTGATATGCAAGCATCCCATGGGTAATAGATGACAGTTTTTCAACAGACAGCAACACAACATGAAGTAATTCAGGGCAGGAAGTGAAGAAAATTCCTTTAACTGAATTTAGAGAGAATATGATATTACTTCCAGGCATAGATGTACCGGGATACCAAAAGTAATATCTTTTTATCTTGACAATGAAGTTTGGATGACAACATGTGGGCAAGTAGGTCAGCTGAAATGGCAGTACAATACCTGTAACTTATATTTCCTTCACCTTACATCAACCCTCCTTTCCATCCTTCTGTTCTCTCCGCTACTAACGTGGAGAGGAAAAAGAATTTCTTAATGCAATTCTGAAAGATTTAAGCAATTAAACTTCAGTAAAATATAACAATATTTTTCCAATTGTCTTTGTCATCAAGGAAACTTCAGAAAAAAACCCAGAAAAACTAAGATATGTCTCTAATGTATGAACAATGATCTGCCATCAACCAACGCAATGAATTTTCTTCTGTCCTTGATTCTTCTGACAGATTGCACTAGACTTAACCTATTAAATATTTAATAGCTGTCTTTCTTGGCTTCTGTAACTCACCTTGAAGCCAACTCGTTTTTATACTATGGTAAAATTAAGTCCCTATGACTGTTCATTTTCTCATCCATCACTTTCCTACACAATGTAGTACAAAAGTATTTGTTTTTTTTTGGTTTTTTTGGGTTTTTTTGGTTTTTTGGGGGGGTTTGGGGTTTTTTTGGTTTTTTTTACTGCAGGGCTGATAGTCTCTTCAAAGTACATTGATTAGCATATGTTCAGGTTCCATCACTGACATAACCACAGCACGAAGATACTACCAACTATGATCACCAGCACAGTTCTAACAACAAGCCTTTGAGATATTCAAGTTGCTTCTTAATCTCTTGAGGTGTATCTGTTCTCTGTATTTTAGTAAGCCTTTTCATACTGTCCCTCAAAGCATCCTTCTGGACAAATTGTCCCCCTGTCGTATGAGCTGTTTTATGGTGCACTGGGTAAAGAACTGGCTGAAGGGCAGAGCTAAAAATGTTGTTGTGAATGGGGATAATTCTGGCTGGTGACCAGTCCCCAGCACTGTTCCTCAGGGCTCAATTCCAGGGCAAGTTCTGTTCAATATGTCTGTCAACGCTGTGGATGCAGAAGTTGAATGCACTATTAGTAAGTCTGCTGATGCTATCAAACTGGGAGGTACTGTTGACTCTCTTGAGGCCTTGCAGAGGCATCTAGACAGATTGGAGCACTGGCTAATCATTAATGACATTAAATTTAACAAGTCTAAATGCTGGATTCTGCGCCTGGGACATAGTAACACCAGACACAAGTATAAAGTAATAGAGAAGTGGCTGGACATCAGGACTGCACGAAGGGATGCTGTTATGTTGGTGAAGCCTCACCTTGAGTATTGTGTGGAATTCTGGATCCTACAACTTAAGGAGGATGTGAAGGTCCTCGAATGTGTCCAGAGGAAGGCAACAAAGCTGGTGAAAGGACTGGAAGATATGTCACTTGGGGAACAGCTAAAGACTTTGTTTAGTTTGGAGAAAAGGGGGCTGAGAGGTGACCTCATTGCTTTCTACAGCTTTCTGAGGAGGGAAGGTGGAGAGAGAGGTACTGACCTCTTCCTCTTGGTACCTTCCAAATGAAAATATTCTATTCTATCTGACATGAGTAAAATGGGAATATGGAGGAAATCATCATTCTCCTTGCCTATTCTAAAATTCCTCTAATTATCCAGTACTGTCAAGCTACTCATTGCTGCCCCCACCTCCTGTATGGAATCAGACTCCCTCAAAGTTAATATGACTAAAGTTTCGTAAAAGTAATTTTTTAGGAGCTTGGAGATTAGTTACAAGAAAGTATAAGCCAGAGCCGCCAGACTCAAGCACTGAGTTACCTTCCTGTTGAGATTACTGGGATATAGCTAATGGACTACACTCATGGAAATATTTATGTTCTTCCAGTATTGTCACCAACAGCAGAGGTGAGATGACTACAAAATTGAACAGTTCAGACTTTGTCTTTTGTCTTAAAAAATGGTAAAAATTCCTTAATCTTCTCTAAGCAGGACTGCCTTATATCACAAATATCAAGAATACAGGTGTCGACAAGAAAGTTGGCATTAACTGTTATTTCTTCACATTTGTGGCATAGCTGTCATTTTGCATAACTGTTATTGCTTTTTATTTCTAGTTTCATTCACCATTAAATCTCCTGTCCTTCTGATTTGCAAAATACTAATACAGACGCAAACGACACAATGGGAGCCAAAGAACTGGTAAGGAAGCTGTTGTAAAACTATTTCTCTTTAACTGGTTAACAGTATGGAGAATGAATGTTTTAAAGTGTTAGAAATATCAATACTTATTGGTCTTTTATTTGTTTGTTTAGTTTTCCCTCTAGAACTTGGGGAAATAAGCTCATTATGGTTCTGTCATACACATCTCTTCCCCTCCTTGGAACTCTTCTTTCATGTTGCCACAGTTCCGGCTGACATCTGCATTTTTCTTATCTTTGCCTTATCTACATTATTTTGTGAAGTCCTTCAGGCTGCAAAGGCAGCTGATTCATTGCTAAAAGCTTGTCTATGGCTCACTTTCTCTTCAGTAATAAGTGGCTTTCAACAATAGTGTGAACAAAATATACATTACCTAAGTAAATTACTTAATCCATGAAAAAACAGGAGCTACATTGGATAGTTTGTCTTTACAGTAGATTTTTGAAATCTCTGCAGAAGAGTAGGAAAACAGATGGGATACAACTAATTGCAGTTCCTGGTCAAGCGCTGGCAACTCCCGAGTGCTTCAAGAGATGCTTATTGGAATTGCAGGGGCACGCAGAACATGTCATGTGATCCGTTAACTCCTGTTCCTTCCGAGATACAGGATCTCTTCACAGAGGCATACATCAAGATTCTCATTTCTTCCTTCAGTCCTTACTTGTGTGACAATTGTTTTGATATTCTTCCTCCCTTCCTGCTTTTATACTTAACAATAAAATTTATTATTGACTTCCTGTTTACAAACACTGGATTGAAACAAGAATATTACAATTAAGTGTTTATGTACATGAGACATTCCCTTCTCTTGGTTGTAGTGAGAACAGTCCAACTGTCTCATGCTGTGCACAGCTAAGCAACTGGGCACAATCTCCTTTTGATCATAGGCTGACATCTTTGAAATGAAAGGCTCAGAGTAATTCTGAGTGCCACTACATAACAATATGGTAACAGACTGCATACTACTGAGATGATCTTTACTGCGATTTTTGACTAGGTCTTCCTACACATTACAGCAACATGCAAATTCAATTTCAGAGCAGCAAGTTTGCACATTTATGAAATGATGAGTTGGTAATAATACACAAAGTTAGTAACTTTTAGGAGTACGCTGTATTTACAGCAGTATGCACATACTCTCAGTATGTACTTCTCAGTATATAATCAGTATAAACTTCTTGCAAGCAGTAAACATTGCTTGTAATCCTGTCCTCAATACACGCTACGTGTGATGAATGGGAATCACTGAGGAGATCAGGCGTTTCACACCACTGTGATGGACCCAAGGTTTTCAGAAGCAAGTATCACCTGGAGATTTCTAACACTTCAACAGATAAAGTCAAGTTGACATGATTCAGTGTTGGTAGCAGTCCTGTTCCGATTAGGAGGTTGGATTAAATACTTCCACAGTCCCTTCCACCCGTAGTTTTAGCCACTCTATTTCATTCTCTTTTGAGTTCATAGGATCTCATAACACAAATATGAAAAATGTTATCACATCAAAGTAGCCTTCTCTGCATCCCATCCAAAACCATCACAACACTACAACAGATTTATGGCAAGAATTCATCCTCAGATGGAAGTGAAATAGCATTTCTAGCGATGGATACATTTTGCTTACTGCAAATATGGTGCTCCATGTCTATGGCTACGAACATCTTTTCACAGGCTGAACGAGTAAGAACCTCTGCCTACTTTCACAGTAGAAAAAAATTGTATGTACAATATTTATTCTGGAGTCAAACTAAGCAGTCTAGTGCCTTGGTGATTGCCAAAGGAAAAATACAAGAATACTGACCAGTTTCACTGTTGCTTACCTCTTGAGACAAGACCTTATAATTATTTGGAACAGTAATGTCAAAGGCCAAAAAAACACCTAGGTTTTCTCATTATCTTTGGCCTAAGTGAATATCTGCCAATTTAGCTCACACCTTATTCTCAACCAATTATCACCTCTTCCTATCCTTACACCATGGTAGCAATGGCATCTTTCACATCTTTTCTAGGGCCCTTACTGAAAAACAGTGCCTATTAATTGAGACATGTTCTATAAAATACATATGTGCCGTATCATGTTTCCCCCACTATATTCTATCAATTTTTCCTCCTGCAGTCCATCATGCACTACATAGTCCTTATTAGGATTTCTACGTGGATAAAATGATTCAGATGCAATGCATAGATGGAGATAGAGCCATATTACTAAATGTTAGAGACTTTATTAATGAAATCTCACCAATGTATTATGGAAATTGAATGCAATCAGGTCACTGTTGCTATTTAATGTAACATTTCACTGGGTACAGAAGAAGCAATTACACTGTTGAAAATTGTTCTAACATCCCTCATAATTCAATATTGACCATCACCCGCAATGCAAGACTTGAAGAGATTTATAATTAATATTGTGTGTGATCCCTGTAATAAGGCAGAAAAGAACTGAGAAGGGGTTGGAGGAAAGATAGACAGGTGAGGTGGTAGTGTTGTGGGCTTTTTTGACAAAACACTGTTCCACAGAAATGACCAGCTACATGTGTCCTTTACTCCTTGTCACTAAATAGTTTCAGTTTTGACAAAATATCGTTGGTATATTTACAGACAACCTAATTCATGATTGCTTTAATACTAACACATTAAGAAACATTAGAGAACACATTCTATTAATTATTCCTAGCAAAGCTGCCAGGAAAGGGATTCTGGGCATTAAAAAAATATGTGAGAATGTGTTATGAGATGGAGCTGAGAGCACTATGCAAGAAAAAAAAACCAACCCAAACAGTTAAGATATTTGCAGCTTCTAGTTCAAATTTATACAGCCTTTATATATCATTCTAATTAAGTCAAACCAAACCAAAAGCCTTGACCCAGGTGAAACATTATTAAATCTACAACATCTGAATAATAAAAGTGCCAACAGTAACAACAGAAGTTGATCAAGGCCTTTCAAAGCAGCAATGCTGTGATGTAATACCAGATCTCAGGTATTCATCCCATAAATCATAAAGAATCTTCCTATTGAAAGGTTTTTGAACAGCATAGATAGTACAAGCAGTAGAATTTCCACCTAAGTATTTTAAAATTCAAGTGAACACAAGATAAATAGAATTAAAAAAAAATCCTCTTAATGACTAATATGTTATGCAAGAGAGGGACAAAAATACTAAGAGTCACTTCCAGACAAACTAGAAAACAACAGAAAAATCAATTTGTTTAAGATTCACCCAAGATGTTTGTAGCAGCTTTGGCATAAGTGGATGAGATACCTAGGGAGGATTCAGGTCACTAGTGAAGGCAAGATACCCAGGGTGAGACACACATCTGTGAAAGACCATCTATGGCCACTCTGCTCCAAACGTTTCTAAAGGTCTCTATATTAATTGGTCTTTCTATTTACACTCATAGATAACTGAGTAGCAGTCCTTCTGCAGCCAGATTTTGTATAGACACTCTGTGGCTCACGTTGGAGTGAAATATTTATTTGAAACAGGTTCAATGCATTTCTTCCATCTGAAATAAATATGAGCAACTCTGAAAGGAGAAAGTTTGAAAGTTTCAAACAGGATTCATTCAGTGACATAAGACAAACAGTTCTATCAGATTATGAGACTTAATTTACGGAGCATATAAAAATACCATTAAAACTAATTAGGGGACAGCTAACGTGATTTCATCAATCCACAGAAATGGCCAAGGGACAATGAGGCATGGGAGGGAACATGCAGACATGGAAGTGTGTATATATATCCATTCATATCCATTGCCTCCAAAACAAAACATCAGGGCTTTTCCTGAAGACTTTTAAAATAAAAATTGAAAGTAACTGCTTGTAGCATCTCTATGGATGGACAATGTTAAATGCATGTTACTATACAATTATTTATCTTGCTCTTATAAAAAGTGCAAAAGCATTAGTGAAAATTTAGCCGTAGGGGGACAGTTATTGTAGTTCATCTAGGTAATTACAGTCATAGTTCCTATTTCTTCACTTGTAGACCACTCTGTTCTGAGGAAAGTGCAAGAAAACCACAGTTATCCCTCCCGTGGGAATGTCAGCTTCTAACTGATCTCTAGATTTTAGTTTAAGTGACCTTTTCTCATGGCCTTCTCAGACCTCAGCCAATGCGAATAACAATCTAGGAAAGCCACCCAAAACCTGGTAATATTTGTGGTGACAATTTTCTGCATACTACATAGAAGCTATTGTCAGCCTCAGCCATTTAGGTCTCTTACATGCACTATACAGCCAGAATCCAAAGCAGTTCAGTGCCATTAACCATATAATGAAACGTAGAAGTGGGAACTGGGAATCAGAAACACACTAAATGCCACAGACTTTTCATACATAACTGGGGCTTTGTATTGTTCCCACTGTAGCTAGCAGCAAAGTTGACAATGAGTTCAAAAGTACAGGAACTGGGACTATTACTGGTAGTAATAACATCCAGAATTGGAAAATAAAGGATGGAAAGGAGACCTCAGAGGTGACTTTCTCAAATGTGGTTCATTCTAGTCACTCTCTGGTTTTGTTTAATACTTCTTTGGGTGTGCTTTGTAAGGCTCACAGAAATGTAAAGTTATTGGCCTTTCCCTTGACAGCAGCTCCTAAATTCTCTGAGCTATACACTAAGAAGGAAAGAATGCAACTTTTGCTTTCCAAGTTTCTGTTTCAAGAATAAGCTTTTTCAGGAATATCTGCATATGTTTTGTCATTTCATGATTAAATGAATGTTTGATGACAAAAGTTTAATAGAAATGTAGCAATTATTTATATTTACAGATCATCTTTTCCAAACGTCTCAAAGTGCTTCATGAATATTCATAACAGCCTTTTAATTGTATTTTGAAGGAGGTATCAGGTCTATTTTGCAGAAACGGAAACTGCAGCACAGAAAAAAAAAATCAAACCTTTCCAGGCAATATATTCAAAACTATAAACAAATCTTCTAATTCCTAAGTCTTGTGTTTAATTACCAACCCATTGTTCACTGACACATCAAATAGTTACTGCTCTGCATCACCTCTTCTTAGAAAGGTTGCACTGCAGTAATTCAACCAAGCAGCACTGAAGCATTATAATGTTCCCTCCTTAACCTTTCCCTTCTGCCTGCCTGCCACTGATTCATACATAATCTACTCATGTCTCTTTCTGCCTTTTAGCCTCTGGCTTGACGAACTGGTGTAACCCACGATTTTTAGCAGACAGACTGACAAGAGACAATGGGAAGGATCAAATATGCTCACCCATATTTAATTAGCCTTCAGCATGACTGCTTCATGTGAGAGCACGGAAGGTTCAGAAACATCAAACAAAACTAAATTCTCAAAATATATCTCCATTCTTAATTTACTGCTGTCATTGGCATGAAGGCTTCTGTAGTGAGGACCAGTCCTGAACTTATGGGTCAAAATAGAATCTCAGAAGTTAGAAATCAGTAAATGTAGGTAGTCTGCTATTCCAAAAGATCAAGTTTCCCTAGCTTATTGCTTTTTCACAACTTTGTATCTTATAGCTTCAAATAACTTCTTGTACCACACTTCAAGAGCTATTCACATTTACAAACAAGAAAACTGTGACAGAACACACTGCCAAACAATGGCAACAATGGGTCAGTTCAGGAATGCTCTCTAACTTGAACTCTGTTCATTAAAGCTCAGTGTGTTCCTCAAGGAGCAGAACTTAAATACTACACTAGGTCACTGAAATAAATAATGAGATTTGCTAGTGAAAATTCAGTTCTTGATGAATACACAACCTGTTTCTAAGCTGCTCTAGAGAACAGATCAATGCCAAAAACGTTTCTGTGTTAAGACTCCTGTTCAGTTTTCCTTATATTTTGGTAGCATATAAGCCTTCCACTAATCATTTTTTGCATTAGAAATAATTTCCAGCATGACTGGGATGGTGTAGATATCAGGTGTAGCCTGATAGTTGTAGACATAGGATCCACTACTTCGGATAATTTTCAGACAATTTTGCCTCCTCGCCCTTCAATTAGTCTTACTTCTGCCTTTACCCCTGTATACTTCCAACTCTTTTCATTCCCCCACCATAACCATATTGGTTTTGACTGGGTGGTGATGATGGAGAGCATACATCCATGTATTTCAGAGAGACAAAAAGATATTTGCTAATTTCTCTCTTGAGTGGGTATTGGAGACTTTCCAAGGCTCTAAGAAAGTCTTGTTAACTACTTCTACAGCATACAACTGTTACAAAGCTTCAACTTAGAGTTAAAGGCATTTTTATTATCCAAATTAGGCAATTCTTTCATCAGTTGGCATGACCTGCCAGCAAGAACTGCAGAGTATGTTTCTCTTGCACACCTCTTGTTCCAAGGTTTGATGTAATAGCTGGCATTGTCTCCTTGTCTTTCATGTCTGCCAGCCATGAAAATGGTGCACACATGGTACCCTTCCCCCACCACTGCAGTCCACCTGCCACAGAACAGAGCTACTGTGGTGCATGGCTGCAGACACAAACACACCAAAACCAACCCTAACAAAACAAGGCCAGTGTGAGTACTGCTGTTCAGGAAGGGGTTGCTTCTCTCAGAGCAAGGTGAAAGCAAGCAACCAAGCCAGCTGCTCCTTGAGGTATCCTCCAGGCTACAGCTGCTTCCACACGCGCACCCAGGGTGCTCAGTTTGAATGAGCCACAGCACAGTCCCTCACAGCGCTGCCTGGACACACGTCACTGATGTCTGTTCTATATTTGCCTGTCCTTAGCTCGCTGAAGTCATGCATGGCATTCAGGAAGCCAGCTGGATATTTCTTACTGACTTCAGTTGGATCTGAATCACGTCCCCACTGAGCAGTACTGCAGTGGCAGCCTGTGGAAGAGCAGTGACAAGATAGCTTTCAGCTGAGATAAGTGAAGCCTCATGTATGACATGGAAAGGTGACCTGGGAGTGTGCTGGGAGTTTAAGCTCCGTGTCTGTCTGTGAAGACTGAGGCATAGTTTGAGTGATGGGCTACAGTAGCCAGCCTGCAAACAGCTCACATGTTAAAGCAATCAAGAAACATTTTTCTACTTAAATAATCACCGGCACCCAAGGATATCCCTTAGCAAGGGTAAATACATCCTTACTGGCAGGTCCTAGATAGGGTAACTGATGCACCATGAAGACAGGAGCCAACTTACTGCTTGTGCAAGGCAAGGATATTGTGTCATTAGCCCAGACAGATGCAACTCCTGTTGGTTTAACTGATTCATTAAAGACTAACTTGGAAGAGAGATTGTGATCTAATTAGATTCTGTAAAGGATAGCACAGTGGTCAGAGGAACTTCTTTCTATTCATACTGTTATATTGGATGTTACCCTGTTATATGAACCTCTTTCATAGCAACTATATGCACTTATCAACGGATTTGGCTTTTTAAAACCCTCTAATCCTACTCTATGCCTTCACAGAGCACTGGGTATGAGAACTTTTACTTTAGCCGTTACTGCTTCTTCACAACTGGACACCTTCCTTTCTTCTCTTCCTCCTTAGTCTATTTGCAATATTGAATCTACCTTTCAGTTTTCCTGTTTACTTTACATAGTACAAGTGCTTGGTTTTCCATTTCCTCTTGTCCTATCGCTTGTCACTTGTGAGAAGAGCCCAGTACCCACCCCGTCACAACCTCCTTTCAGGCAGTTGTAGACAGTGGTGAGGTCTCCCCTCAGCCTTCTTTCCTCTAAGCTAAACAACCCTAATTACCTCAGTTGCTCCTTATAGGGCTTATTCTCCAGACCCCTCACCAGCCTTTACATTCCCATCAGTTTTGGCAAAAAAAATTAAAATTGTGCTTTTAGCCTTGCTGGTCAACTCCTTAGGTCTCTTCTTTCCTCAGACCAAACCTGTATCTCTCAAGACCAGCTGCAAATGCATTTGCCAAAATGTAAGTGACTTCCTTTGAGATTCTTACTTCACTTGTACAATGCTTGTTTCTTGAGCACAATTACTTGCTGTTCATAAGCATTTGTACCAATTCAGAGTCAGAGATCAGTGCTGCAAAAGGTTTCAGGCAACTAACATACTGAAAGAACACTGACTATGCTAGAAGTGAAAGTACGTACAAAGAAATTCAAGTTATCTTTGCCAGGACAAGAGCAAGTTTGCAAAATAAGAACTAGAGGCAAGATAAAATTAAGCAGCAGTTACTGACAAGTGATAGATATACAGCTATGGCACCTATGCCTGCATCTCCCACCAACAGCATTCTGTAGTAGCAGAAAAATAACAGTAACTGCATCTTACACTTTTACTGGAATTTTAGACACAAAAATTGACCACTTTCTTTGTTCCTCTGAATAGGAAGTAATGAAGACTGATCCCAGAGGAATAGCTTGGATGCACAAAAACTAATATAAACCATTTATCACCACTTTGATGGCCTTTTCTAATGAAATTTCCCCAGGTACTGAAAAATAACACGATAATGTAGCATACATTTTGCTACCTTAAGAAAAATACCTCAGACATCTTCACTTTACCTAACTACAGAATACAGAATATTGAAGGTTAAACCATGTGGTACCTTCTCTAGAGTGAAACAGATTTATTCATACAAGATCTTCCAACAAAAAAATATTTTACTGTGATATAATTGCTATTCAAACTTAGAGACCACTGTTATCCTTTTCACAGCCATTATTAGCGCTAAATTCATTTAAAATACTAAGCAAAAATGTAAAATTGTAACAACAAAGTCTAAAAATATCCCATCCTCCAAAAAACCCAACCCCAAAACCTCCTACAACTTTTCAATTTATATAGACTCTAAAAAATCTTTAGTAGTTTTTGATAATGATCTATGAACATAGAAAACTACCAGTTAGTAATTATTTCTGGAAAAGGTTCAGAGGGTTTGGTTTCTGCTATTATTTTGCCTATTATTACATTAATTACTTGCGTGCAAGTTTAGTTCAGAATTGCACTTTCACAAGCCCAGCAGCTCAAAAGTTTGATTCCAGCTGTAATATCCCACTTCCTGGCTGTATTGAGCAATGAAGCTGTCCAGCCATTCTGCGGTGCTGAAACTGATTCAGTAAGGAGGTGATGGCATCAGGTTTGATTTGTTAGCTTGTAGCATGGTTTCTAGAATCCATGAATCCTTCTCATTAAATAACCATCCTTTGTGTCGGAGATGATTAACTTCTGAAGTCAGAATTAAATCAGCATTGAATCTGCACTGCTATTAGTACAGTTAATTTTCTGTTTGATGGCTGATCTACCAGGTGTCCATTCTTCAATGTAACTTAAAAAGCAAAATAAATAATTGTGTGCACTTGCTCTTCTTCTTTCAATAATATGCTGGGTTCAATTTTATTTTAAATGTGGATGAGAGCAGTGGGAGTTATAACGGTATTGACCTTCCCTTATGTGGAGGATGCTAATGCTGCAAAACAATCAATATACTAAGAAGACAACCTAAAAAATGAGGCCACATTTTTCCCTTTCCTCCTTTAAGGTTTTTGTACTGATGATGTGCCAGGAAACTCATTTTACATGAGACCAATAATTCTTTCTATACAGAGTGAGTGTTACATTAGCAGCTGATGACCCATTGGGGTTAAGAGAGCTCTCTTGAGAAGCAAGTGAAAAGAGACAGGTTGTGGAATGGAGACTTTCACTTATTTTGTGAATACGAGAAATAAAATTCCAAAAGCAGTAGCTATCTGTCACAAAAAGTACCTAGATCATGCAGCAGTTCTCTCTGTTTTCCATTTGAAACCCCAGGTAGAAACCTATGGGCTGCTTTGAAAAAGAAGGAAAAAAAGTTCACCGGTTTGCCAGCTGAGCACTCTGTAAGAGTCAAATTTTTCATTATTCAGGATTTAGGAAATCAGCTTTTGCACAAGAACAGAATATGGTGGCCATATCATGGATTCTTCTAAGAGAAATACTGAAGAAGCCCAACTTCCTGTTAATGCTTCAGTGTTGGGTGTAAGCACGAGGTACCCATAAAATAAAGCATCAAGGTACTATGAATAGTAAACAGAAAAAAAACTCCATGCAAAGGAGTTTCTTCTACTTTGCATTCAGCAGATTTTGATGATACAGTTTTGTTTGCCTCACTCTGTGCTTTACTATTAGGTAAAGTGATGTGAGTTTGATGTTTTTAGGAGTCTACCTTAACCAGTTACACCACTACTTAATGACCAAAACAATTACTGAAGCCAAATGGGCACCTTCGGGCAAATGAAATGAGAACTGATACCAGTTAGAAGACAAGAGAAGCAACAAGCAACAATTATCCAACTTCCCTCAACTTTCAGCTCTCTTGTAGTGACTAACCTCAGGAACACGTGCTTTGTATCCCTTCTCCTATAAGGTGTAAAACAGGTTGAAGAACAGATTGGGCAGAGGTGCAAAAAGAGACAGCAGAGGAAAGGGTTGTGTGATTGTCACACACCTTAAAAGTAACACCCTGCCTGATTATGAGAACATATTGCCCAGCTATCTGACCCGTGAATGAGTGTCACCCACAGAGAGACATCTTTGTCATTTTGGCAGCAAGCGTCAGAAAGTTAAGCAAATTCAACCTATCTGCAGCGTGGAATTGCTATTGCAAGGGAGAAGGACATCTTACAGAGGTCTATTAGACTTCTTACAATTTATAGATACTGGGTTTCTTGAAAAGAAAAATTCAAAGAGAAGAATACTTGTAGGAGAAAACTGCAGGAGCAAGTTGATGGGACAGGAAGCATTAGCATAATTCATTAAATTCTGTTTCGGTAGATGCATTGCTATCATGATGATCCTTTAGTAATTCAATATTTAACTGCGCAGAACTCAAAAGCTGTACACATCTTTGAGTATTAACGACATGATTGCTTTAACTACTCCTTTGTTAAATTGTTTTGTCAGACTGGGCACTGGTAAGTTGTCAGGACTAGGTAGTAAGTCTTACTGTGTTCGGTTAGACATCTGGTGTAATTTAGCATTACTGAGTGTGCCCTGTAACTGCAGTATTAGGAATGGAATACTGGGAGAGATGTTGTCATCTGAAACATCTCAGTTTATTCAAAGAGACAATAAAAGACCACATAGTAGAGGAAGGATATTAGAAAACAGATTCCTTGGCATCCATCAGTCTCCTCTTCCCCTCCCAACGATTTGAATACATATAGTATCTATTCCCTTAACCTTTTTTAAAAGCCAAAGTAAAATTAAATACTTTTCCTGAAAACAAAAATGGCCTTACAGCTGTGCAGCCAATGTACCAGCTTAACTATGTTAATGGCACCACTCCTCAAAACCACTCTGGCACCCACACACCAAATATTCAATAGCATTTATTTGATTTTTATTACAGCCTTCCGCCATGTCACTGTTGTTATTCTATTGTACAGTTGTAGGCAGCTCTTTTTCATCATCAGGGGCTCTTTAAAAGTGAACAATTTGGTGCTTAATGAGTTGTTCACCCTGAGTAAATGAATTAAAATAATAGAGTGATAAATTGAAATTTAATTGCATTGGTGTTGGCTTCTTTGTTCAATAATGTCTTGTGTAGTAAGAGAAACTACCATTTAAAAAGCAATGGCTGATAAAATATATTCCAGATTGTTCACACTTAACTTTCACTACACAATCCATCTTTCCTCTCTATGGTTCTCACGCTTTCCTTTCCCGGGATTTCCTTTTGGTTTATATAGTTTCTTCAGCCACAATGTAAGCTCTGATATCAAAGCCATTTGCCCTATTCTCAAAGAGAGCTTTTAAGTATTTGAATAATATTCTTGCCTGTGTTGCAGTTTCACTCCATTCCAAATGCAATCTATACAAGTTTAGAAAGGATCTGCTCCTGTTCTTTCATAGGATATGGATTTATAAGCAAAGACATGTGAAATAAAAATATCAAAACCTATTTTGTTTTTCTACTTGCATTTGTCTATGCTTAAGGACTGCTTAATCCCAAGTGTTCCCATACAACTCCTTTTTAATTTATACTCCAACAGGAGGCAGTTATCATGCACCAGTATGTTGAAATCAAGGTCAACAGAAGAACAAACCAAACTGCTGCTGGACGTCTGAAAGTCTTGCTCTTGGTCCACTGGGTATATCATTTAAGTGTCTGAAGCTTTAAAAGCAGCTGTTTGTAAACATATTGTATTTTTGTATTTTTGCCAAAGCTCCCATGCCAACTCTAAACTACCTATGGGCAACGAGTAATCTGGTACAACTGTTCGGCCCATTAACTTGCAAGCACAGAAGTCTGAAAGGCAGCAGACCTACAAGGTGTATTGTTCTAATTACCACCTTAATTTTGTTCTCCTCTGCACTGTTCTCCTGAGTTACCCTGCTCCTTTCTCAGAAAGTATGACTGCATCACGGAAGCTTTTTTGTTTTATTCAGAAGAACTATCCGTGTTTATAATGTACAGTTGGTTTCTTGCACACTTGTATGAAACAGCTCTCCAGGTTGAAAAGGAATCAAGTCTGCTAAACATTAAAGTATTTTTTCCTAAGATGTATCTACTGAATTTACTGACAAAACTGTCATTGAAACCATTAATTCATAGATAATATAATTGCAAAAGAATGAGCTAGACTCTTCTTTTATACTGGACAAGTTCTGAATATGATGTCAGCTAGGCCAAATGCTGACATCCTGTCCCCAGGTCAACTCTTGTTACTGTTAATGGTATCACCAGTTGAATTGGTCTCCAAGGGCTTAAAGGAAACAAATGCTATAAAAGTAGAGTGGTAATAAAAGGTTAGAAGCAACAGGCTGAAAAATGAAATCAAACCTTACTGGCAAAGTGAAAGTTAAATAATTTAAGCTATTTTTATTCCCTAATTTTGATTGGTTTGCTACAGAAGCTGTTACGGATTTGGAACCTTAAAAATCTGCTTACTTATTTACACAAAATTCTGGCTGTTGCATCTAACAAGTACATATACCACCCTCCATATGAAAAAGCAGAATAAGCACAGATGTCGATTGTCTTGAGTGGAAGAGACTGAGTAACATTCACAATGGCTTCTTCTCCCTCCCCTTTGATTTTACTTGACAGATGTCACATATGAGAAAAGCAAAAGACTTTTGTTTGCTTTCTCAGAGCCAAAGAGTGGTGTTTACTTTAGTGGCTGCATGTTGCTAAAAAATAATATCCACAAACTAAATGAGATTTCATACTGAAGTGAAGAGGGTCTCTTCTGGACCATGGGTTGATCTTGGTTAAGCACTATACTTCCCTTACATAAAAGGAGAAAAGGGATTCTGGGATGAGTACTGGGGGGGTGGGGGGGAGGTGACTGAGATAACAGCAAGTTTTAAAGGTGGAATTATCCACTATTTCTTTAGGAAAACACTTTGATACCATGTCATTTAATCTGAGGGTGTGGCTTTGATTGTAGATCAGTATTGAGAGAGAACTCAAAGTCCTTAATATAGGCTTGTAACAGTGCTATTTGTCAGATAGAACACAGCAACTGTTGAGTTCAGGAAAGAGACAAATACCAAGTTATCCTGTATAATTAAGGGAAGCAGATATTGTGTATCAAGTCAGAATTGTTGTAGTACAAGAAGACTAATATCATAGCTCTTGGAATGAACTTGGAGAGATCTGATCAGTTGCAAAAGACTTGGTTTTGGTGCTTTACTTTCATACAGAGAAGAACTGCAAGCTATTGCTTCTGTTTATGAAAAACCTTGCTTGTAAGGGATTCAGATATTTACATTCAGGGTTTGGACCACTTCTAATTTTAAAGTTCTTTATGGGTGGTTTAGCAAATAAGATCCTAAATAAGACTTGCTGTGTGGCTTTTTTTTGGCAAAATTATTATAAAACTGTGAGGATGCTCAGACATGCTATCTCTTCAGAGTGAAAAAAGAGAAAAAAAGGAGTTCCACCACTACTGTGGTAAATAATCAAACAGTTATAAGAAAGGAGAACAACATCAGTGCTAAATCAACTGTTCTAACCCATGTACTGTTCTCTCGGAATCAGATTTGTTTATGAGAACAGGTGAGTAAATCAAAGAGCAATGGAATGGCCCAATGTGGCAGATCCTTGCAGTGAAGACAACAAAAATACACCCTCTTCTCTCTAAATGGTATGGCAAATAAACAAATCAATTAAATGCAATCTCGTCAAACTGGGCTGGCATAGGCTGTATGACAGAGAACTGGCTGACCTAGTCTCATCTGATGCAATACAATGAGAAGCTTGTGCTGACCCAGAGACAAAGCACAGAAAACAGGACTGAAATTGTGCACTTTCTGCTAGAAGTCACTCATCTTTACACTGATACATTAATTTAGGGGTGCCTGCTAATCTTATGAGAGGTTATGGGATGTTCTAGATTTCTGTCATAAACAGTAGGGCCTTTATTTCATCTTCACATATGAGAAATAACAAACAAGAAATCTGAAATCAATTTCTATCATTACAAAAACAGTTTAATTCTGAAGGCTTCGCTTACCTACTTGTTCTGAGGTCATTCTTTTTGTTTAAGAAAAAGGATTAGGCTATTTCTATGGTCTGTCATAATAACAAAGGTTTGTACGTCTTCCTTTCTTTCTCTACAAACACAGGTAACAATGTTTTCATGTGTAATATTGGCAAGGTATAGATTGATAAAATATCAGGTTTTAAGGGCTAAAAACCATGCAACTCCTATTGATTCCTTTTTTAAACAGATTTAGGCTGGTGCTCTCTCATCTGTATTTAACAATGTTACTCACAGAAAAAGAACAGCAGAAAGAGATGTTCACATCTCATACAGCAAAGAGTGACAAGAAATCCAGAAAAGTGGTAATGCAACAGCTGTAAGTTTCACTTGAATTTTTACTAGTATATTCTTGTGAACAGAGTATGGAAAATAATATAGGCATTTATTTCATCTATCTCTTACTCAGTACAACACTAACTTATTCCAGAACCTTAGCTTCTTCATCACTAAGACAGGATATAATTTCCTCAGGGAAGATGTGATGTTTATGACGTACTTTGCTTTATGAGGCACTTGAATGTCCTCAGGTGAAAGAGATGACAGAAATCCAGAATATTTTCCTTATTTAGTGCATTTCCTAATGCTTTCTCCTGTTTTGTTTTATAGTATTCAAATCATTAGCAATACAAAGGAAGTGGCAAAAAGTCACAGATCTATAGCACAAGCACAAGGGAAACCACCCCTGCATATACGCTTTTGCATTTCCCAGTTTGCTGAATCTCAATAGGAGGAAGTTTCTCCTCTTAAGCAGTACCTGCATTTTACTTTTCTATTGTCATCTTTTCTTCCTTTTTACAGCCTTTTGCCCGCCCTACTAATTCTTTTCCTTTCTCGGTGGTTACAGTCAATAGTTTTGATAGAGGAGAGTGGATGAATTCACATCTCCATTGGAGTTTTATTTGCAGTTATTTCTTTTATTATTTTTCAAAGACACATTTAGTTTTGCTTTTGCATATTTTTTTTTTCCAAATTCACTTTTGTATACTGAACAATTAGAAACATAAGGAGTTAATTTTTAAGCAGATATAACATTCTCCATCTAGCCTGATTTTCCTGTAACTCTTTTGGCATTAATGCCACAGTTGGCAAAAGAATATTAAATGCCTAAAAAAAGTCAGAGTATAAGTAGAAGGTAGCTCTCTAATGAAAACAAGCAGTACTCAGCCATCCATCTATTTTTCCAGGTAACTGATTGCCCCTTTACAATACCTTCAGAGACTTGTCACTGATGTTGCTTACAATACACAGCACTACAAAGCCGTAACCATGTTAATACTTTCATCTTACAGCCATCATCACTGAAACAACAGCTGTCTCTCTGCAAACGCAAACAGCCAGTAAGTTCCAGGAGAGCTACACAAGATGTGGAGTCATTGCCAGAACAGTTTATGGGCAAAGCCAAGTTCAAATGAAAGTGCAGGGGGATCAACGTTTTGAGCCTGATGCTGAGGTGGGGAAGCCAGGCTGTTGTATTGTTTTTATTGAGGACTGTATTCTCTTCCAAAATAGCTTTTACCTAACCTTTTTTGGTTTTGTTTGGGTTTTTTGTTTGTTTGTTTGTTTGTTTGTTTAAAGGACAGAGAGGATTAGGGCTTTTACAGCTGAAAATGGTTTTTTTTTCTGATAAATTACAGCTGTAGAAAGACACGGGCCATGTGAGCAACATGGCAACGCTTCAGGTGTATGCTGCAACTTATTTGCAGCAGCCTTTGTTTTTCTGCTTAGTCTTGCCCTTCAACATTGCCCATACAGCTTTTCTCTTCTCAATACTCATTGTAATTACTTGCATTGTAAGGTTGCTTCAACCTTAAAATGTTGCTGCATGCTAATACTCACAGTTGCACACAAGTCCTGCCCTGCCATTCCAGTAGTTGATCGTTCCAGCCTCAGTTCCGGAAAAAGGTTTCTGCTGTTTAAAAACTTCCTACTCGCTTTGGAAACATACCTGAACATTGCACCATCCCTGCTGCTCCATTCTCAAGTCCTGTGCACAAGTCTCCTCTGTCTTCATTTTCACCATAACTTTTGTTTGAAAAGTTATTAACTACATCAAATGCCTTTTTTTCTAGCAAGGTGCACACTGCTTTGAATTCTAGTCCAAGACCTTTGTAATTTCTAACTCATGAAGTCTAAATACTCTATGGAAGCTCACAGTGAATATCCATCCGTCTTCAGGCAATGACTGCTATTGCCAAGGTGTGAGGCTCCTGAGGCTACTGGCCCCCCTACCTCCTGAGTGCTAGAAATCTCTCCCTGTGATTCATAAGCATAAAACCCAGTTAGAATAAAGGAAAACCAACTGAACCTCTCACACTCCTCTGATCCCATTTGTCCTCCCACAGGTGCACAGCACAGGGATGGCTATATGTTTTGTTTCCTGAATGCGTAACACCGATGCAGGTGTTGGTTGTTGCTGAGTAGGTATGGATGCATTGCAGACTTAAGCACATGACTCATTATGGAAAGGAAAAAGCTGTAATGGTGGATCAGACAAAAATAAAACTTCTTTCCTTTCTTCCCTCCCTCCCCTACAAATAATCAAGCAAAACCCATATCCATTAAGGCCAAGAGGAAAGAAACAAAAAATAGAATCACTAAACAAAATTTGCCTCTGAGTAAATAATCTACAAAAGATAAACTTAGAATTGCTCTTATCTAACATGGAATAAAACCAGGGGATTGCATATTTGTATCAATCATCTTATTTCTAATAACTCTACCAGAGACAAGAGTACGTGCAAATAGCCAAGCTGAAACTATAGCTCTATAGAGACGATGCAGTGTGCTGCCAAGAAGCTAACCTGACGAACTTGGAGGTTCAGTGTTATAGGAAGGGCACAAGTGAGTTCTGCAGGTGAAATGATCTTGTTCCTAAATTGCACCTAGGAGTTATGCAGGAAGGACAGAGTTGCAGCTTAATTATCTAGAAGTAGAAAGTTAATGTATGTGATAAACAAAGGTAAAAATTTTTGATGAATAAGAACGACAGAGAAATGATCTTTGCACATCAGCTGTATTCTGCATAAAATGGGAAACTTATCCACCAAGGACAGAGCTGTGAGGTTTAGTTCACAAATGAGTACAAAGCTTTTTAAACCATTACTTCAATAGTGCTTCAGACCTACAAATACTAAGATCTAAATGACATATCATATTAACCAAGCCAGCAGCTCTAACAGAAGTCAAAACAAGTTTTTTCCTTGTACCAGGACAATAAAATTTTCTTCCCAAAAGACTTAACACTATATATTGATCTTCTTTGATTGTTTTCTGGCTAGGGATACACCAGAATCTATGACCTGATTAAAAAAAGACAGGTGTGTGGTAGACAGGTGTGTGGTGAGGTTATACATAAGAAAAATTTTCTTTTTCATGCAGTTGTGTTGGTGCTCTGAACTCCCTGCCTCGCTATCATTTTGGAGAATACTCACCGTGGAAAGGAAAGAAATCCAAATAAAGGAAGAATTTATTTCTCATATCATCAGAGGACCTCATTGGATTGTGAATATCTACTCTAATAAGACTCACCATGGTCAAAAATAATGCCTACAGATTAGGATACAAATGAGCTGCCTACGTGGGAAATGAATATATATATTCCAAGTTATCTTCACAGCTTTAGTCAGGTAGCTGTTTTCATATCTACACATCATCTCTCTTCATGTCAGTAAGTCTACATACATTACTCTGCAGCATATGTTCATCTCTTTATGGCTGTCTATTTTCCTTTGTTATGTCTTCCTTTTGTGAAAAGTCTGATCATATGCCTACAGCAGCCATACGAACACTATCTTTTCCCATTTAACTACTGCTCATGAGCTTTTAAATTCACTTGTTTGAGTAATTCCATAGCGCCTTGAGGAAAGTGAATCTTTACATTAATTACTTTTCTGTTTCCTTCCTTTTCTCCCTTCAGTCCAAATCAAAAGGTGTAAGTGTGGGGCAAGTATTTTTCCAACATTTCCAAATCGAAGCAATCCTACATGCCTTTGCTCTTTTTCTTAAAACTGGCCAGAAAAGAATAAAACTGGTTTTGCACAATTTCTTGCTCTGTATGTTTCTTCCTCTTCCTTCTTCTTTCTGGGAAGAAAGGCAAGCCTGTTGCAAAAAAAGAATATAAAAGGCAGCTTTGCTGCCTGATCAGCTTCCTGACTGTCTCCTGACAGCAGACAGCCTATTGTGTCTGAATCACATCTTCCTACTTGGACTTTGAGTTCGTGATTGACTGAAAACATTTGTTAGTGACTGCGAATGGGAAGTCAGTCTGCCCCTGTTTTGAATAATCCAAAAGAAGGGTTTTTTTTCAGAGGTCCAACCTTTACATAGCTAGATACATGTCTGCTAGGATGAGACTCAAGATGCTTTGTGGGCAGAAAAGATGGAGGATATTAACAGCTTTCCTAGATGATTGAAAGAGACATACAAAGTTCTAAAAAGATCAGTGCCCATCATCTCCCCTCTTCCAGCCTAGTGCTGACATTTTCTTTTAATATCTGTTCAAGGAACATTCTCTCTCACTATATGCAATTTATTGCCTGACACTGAAGTGTGGTGCCTCTGCATTGTTAATCCACTATCACATCTGGTTTTAGAGGTGACCAAATTGTACAGATGGATGAGAAGACTCATGTCAATAGAAAATCTTAATGTTCTTTTGGAATACATCAGGATGACAGGATCCTATGAATAATGCTGTTAGAAGAATATTGGTAACGTGTTTGTCAGCATTAGATCTGAAACTCTGGACTTGGCTATAGCAGGTAAAGCAGTGGAAAAACAGAGATTTCTTTTGGAACTCTGCAGGAGCTGGGAGCTGCTCCCTGTCACAGAGTTCATGTACCTCTGTGATTAGCAGGTGATTACCTGATTATGACCACGTGATAGTCCCAGCCCTACATGAATGTGTTAGAGAGCTCCAAATCCCAAGGCAGCAAAAGTCTTGGACTTTTGATTTTCTGAGTGGATGCTAAGAACTAATCTGACTCACATTACCTGTAGATACACAAGAAGGACAGATACCACTGATCAGCTACAAATTGCTTTTATGCAAGGAAGTGGAGTCCCACTGAGGTCCTGGGGACCTGAATGCCCTACACTGATGGCACAGCACTGCTCAACAAAATTACCGCAGTGGACTGTGGGTATGGAAGAACATTCAGCCTGCTGAAGAAGTGAAAAAGGATTACAAGTCAGGCATGCTTATAGCAGGCCTCCAGGCCAATCTTGATTAGCCTGACTTTATCCCGCATGCCTGGCCCAATATCAACAACAGCAGATGAAAACACCGAAACTTCTGTATGATCTGCTTCAAAAAGCAATTAGCAAAAAGCAGCAGGAAGGATGCCAGTGTGTCTTTCTGGGCCCATGGTGCCAGAGATGGGATTCAGTCATACAAATATCATTTCTACATCCCCTGCATATGCTGTGACATAGAGGACATAAGATGTCTTACTGAGCAGCCTCAGTACTCGAAAGAACAATTTACACAAACCTGGCAGAGCCGAGAGGAAATGTACAAAAACTGTCCCAAGGAGTGACCTCAAACAATTTTAAATAGTATAAATGGAGGAAAACAGAGAATACAGAGAAGTTTTATAGTGTTTGTTATATCCAGGATCAATGGCTAAAGACAGACAAGGAAAACGTCTATCATCAAGACACTTTGAATTTTCATCCAGAATTCTAGCTGATACTTGATTTACACTTTTTGCTTATGTTTAAGATGGCTGTGCTTGACTTCTTGATTCCTGGTCTCTGCTTTGAGAAGAAGAAAAAGGCAGTGTTAGAGCCAAGAACTTATTAGAAAGCAAAAGAGGGAGAAATTTACTATTCCAGTCCTCTTTTCTCTGTCACTTACTGTCTAGTCCTCACTCTTCCCTTCTAAAGCCACTAACCATTTCTAAGAAGGTGGTGGAGGAAAACAGCTGTGATTTGCTGTAATTGTATATATGTCAGTCTCTTGATCTTTCATTGCAAGACTAGCTTACCCTGAGTGAGAAATTTTGACAAAGTTCCGTGAGATTTTTTAATGTGATGAGATAGTATTTTCTATAGCCATTTACAGAGTCAAACAGTGAGAAATACAAGACATCTTGCAGGAAGGTCTATGGAAAGACTTTCAGCTCTCTTTCTATTCTCAGCTGAACAAGAGAACCCAAGTCTGGTCTTCAAGCATCTCCAATGAACGTAGTGATGATGAGCCAGAGCATTTGGCAGCATTAAAACTTTATTAGGAATGCATTATGGGCAGTTGGTTATCTTTGCCTCTATTTAATATTCTCCAATTTTTGCTATCCCAAACAATAAATTCTAGAGCAGTTGGTCACCTGCATTCTGACTATCCATCAGCTTATCTAAATACCAAAGCATAAGAGGTTTCTTACTAAGGATAGAAACGCAGGTCTGTAACCTTAAAAAAAAATGCTCTTGGTGATATTAATATTAGAATTTGATCTGTGTGGAAGTTCCCATGACCATGACATGCCCACCCCACAAGAGTTGATAAAAGTAAAATTTAAATAAAAGACAAATGATTGAAAACAACGTGTGAAGACACAAAAGCACTAGGGAATAAAACCACACACTGCCAGTTACTATAAGGCAACTCAGAATTAACATATGTCAAGATTAAAAAAAAAAACCTACGGTTGCTTATGACACATTTTAGATTTTGCAGTTTTTCTTGGGCAGGGGAAGGGAGCTACAATAATTGCTAGCAGCTGTAATTTTTGAGAATTCTATTCATTTTGAAATGGTACATCACGAACTGCAGCAATTTGCTTCAGATCTGATCACAGTACAGTGGAAACTGCATTTCCTTCATTGTGCTTACAGTGTGGTAAAATCTTTATTTATATTGGTTTAAGAAGCACAAGAATCAGCTCTAAGATTCCAATGATCTCTGCATAAATCTGACTTCATTCTTTTTTAATAAAAAACATTCTAGTTATTCTTTTTTTAACAAGGTAATAGCAAAAAGCAAAGTCTTACTGTAATTCTTGGGCTGATACAGCCACTGCAAAGGGTAAGCATAAGCTCAGCTTGAGACATACACAAATATAAATCCAAAGTGAAATGTTACAGGGGTTATTTCATGGCACAATTCTTTCTTCCCTCCCAACACTTTGAAAACATCAATGCTAGCTGAAAAAAAATCAGAGGCATAGACAGTATCACAGCCCCTGTGATAGCTCCAAGGTCTCCCTGACATGTTTTTCATTCCAAATTGTGGTGCAAATGTTGAGCTTTCATTAAAAGTGAAGAAAAGAAACATTTTTTTCTCTCTTTGTTCGGGAAAGAAATAGATGCCAAAATACAACCAGCTGTGATGGTGTACTGTCAACCCAATTTTACAGAAAACTCTCTGCAGCCAGACAACAGCAACCTATAAGATGGAATTCAGACTCCACCTGTACCATTACTCTCAATTATGGACCCTCTTAATATTAGCAAAGAGAAATTTTAACCAAAAAAAGAAAGAAAGAAAAAAGCAATATAATGAAATGCAACTTCTCCACCGTTTATGCCTCATTACTACACAGTTAAAATGAAAGAGAGAGATGGTGGCTGGAGGTTGTGTGCATTTTTCTAAAGTGTTATTTAACATCAGTCTGCATCTAAAGTTAGCCAATTTAATTTCCCCTACAGAACAAGTCTTCTGTTTTTTAACACATGGCAGTTTCTATCCATGCTAAGAGAAAGAGTGGGTGTTGTGAAAATCAGAAACCATTGCACAACAGCAGGTCTTATATTCCACCTATGTTACGCTAAATATTTAGCTAGCAAAATGAAGGCGAAAAAGCTGTGATTTTCCTACCCATAAATTTCCCTAGAGTGAAGAGGGGCAGAAGGAATGAAAAAAATATAAAGCTAAAGGATAACACTGGCTTAAAAAGAAAAGATTCTACATAGATTAAAACTACACAGTGGGATGTAAATTAGAAGCAGTGTCTCCTCATTAATGGACTTGGCTTCTGTAGCAGCTTTTCAATAACGCAATACATGAAGAAATCCAGTGAGTTAAGAGATAAGTAATATTACTAGCAAAAGGAATTTGATGACATAGGTACTTACAATAGCAATGGCTTGGGCTTGGTGACCCATAGGTCGTTTTATGCCCCAAGGCCTATATTCTACAGGAAAAAAAAATAAGCTGGGACAGCAAGAGAAACCACTTAGTCAACCACAGTCTAGATTAAAGTGACCATCTTTCACTTGTGCTTCCTGCAGTGCTGACGTGTGTTCCTGCAGCTTTGGTGAGAGCTCAGGCAATGATCTCCCACCTGAATCCAGTCCCTCACAGAACAGGAAAATGCTCAGTGATAACACCAGGTTCATCTCTTTCAGCTAATGGAGATGCCACGTAGTCAGGGAACTAACTGGGAAGATTTACTGTCAAATGGGAATAGATACTATGCTGTGCCATTTATTTACTATGAAAACTCGTCCCCTGGCCTGGCAAGTTATAATCTTCCTAGACAACTCGAAGTTACAGCAGCATGGCAATACCAGATTCCCTGTCAGGATAATCACTATCGTGCTATTATTTAGCAGGCCCTGTGAACCCAGCTGTCTTTTTAGTGGTGGCAGCTCAAGATTTTGCTGTAGGAAACCCATTCTCTCTCTCACTCCCACCCACGCTAAATGCCATTACAAGCCAACATTCCCCTATTAATATCACTCCACTTGTATTTACATATGATGCTTATGTTTAAATAACACCCTGAGATGCAGTAGGAGCAATCTGAGCTTTCTGATGAGACTGAAAATCGGCTGCAGAAGATTTCATGTTTTTCATTTAATGACTTGTTTTCCTCAGTCTCTGCTGTACACAGTATATCTGGGAGACGGGCTTCAAAGTTTCTGTTCTAGCTTTGCAAAAATTACAGTTTCAAGCTTTAATATACTATAATACCTTGCTGGAAGAGAATCATCTCCCAGGCACACAAATGTCTGCTCTATATAGAAAACCCTACTAAATAAATTTGATGAATGTGTGTAAGGAAAGAGGAAAGAATGCGAGGACATACACAAGTGTTACACAGCAGGACTAGCAAGTTGCAGGGCAGATTTAACATGAACGTCTAAGGAGGACATGATTCTGAAACAGTTTTGTTTCCTGGTTGCAAAGACACTGGAGAAACACTAAATATATACAAATTATATCCACCCCATGACACTGCACTAACTTGAAACCTCTCACCTGTTTATACCACATGCTGCCATTCCAAGTAACTAAAAGAAAAAATAAATCAGAAGATGCAGAGATTCCCACCTTGCAACTCCTCCCTCTTAAATCTTATCAAATTCTTCCCACCTAAAAGGTTTCAGTTTGGGTTTGGTTCAGGCTGGATACTACTTTGTCCAAACCAAACTATAGCAGGAAGCATCTGATAAACACTTTGAAGAAAAGGCTAGCTTTCTAGACTGGCAAATGCTTACACTCCAGCAAATTATTTGCGGCATGTACACAAATGAAATAGTGCAAACAAACATAAACCTTCTTTGGTATCAATTAGCATTACATGTAGCACAACACCTTTTACTCCATCCATTCACACGGAAGTGTGTGTTACCTTACAAGTCACACAGAGCCAGTTTCACTTCTAGCCATTACCTACAACATAGGAAGGGAATACTGTAGGAAGCAGCCTTGGCTGAAGAATGACATTTCAAAGTCTATCCAAACCAGTGCATGAAGACCACAATACGACACTCTCCATGCTGTACAGAATGTACCCTTTACAGGAAACCTTAATTTGTATCTAGTAGGACAGTACCAAAAAAAGTAATCTGTAAAACCATTGCTTTCATCTTAAATAAATCCTGCAAATAGTGGATAGTTCTAAATTCCATGAATTTTGTGGAGTCCAAGAATATCCTAAGAGAATGCATCAAAAGAACACCCGTTAAAGCATTTGTTACTAAATTACATCCAAAACTTGAGAATAATAGTCACTATCATGCAAGGCTTATAATTCAACTTCTCATTTGACATCTCCTTTGTATACCACTGAATCAAACAGGCTGCCTTTTCTGAATGGAACAACAGTTCTCATTGTGTATAACTCATTGAAGCAACACCTCTATAGAAAAGAGGTGTCTCCTTTGCACTGTACTCTATGAAAAGAAGTGTCATTTAAACATGAAGCCTTTATTAAAACTGCAAATGGAAAAATCACCAGCATGTCTTTCTGATCCCAGTAGAATCTTTGTCTGCTTGCTTCTGTGTGTATGTGTTATAGAATGAAAGTCTGAGGAAGAATAAAGAAATAAAGATAATCTTAGAAACCCTAAAAGCCAATCCCTCCAGCTTCTGTTACTTGCTTCCCCTGATGTTAGCTGGGAGATAGTGATGGGTTGTGTATTTGCATACATGTACATACAGACCTGTTGCACAATTGTAGAAGAAAACAACTTCAGGAGTGCAGCCAGCTGCACAGAAGAAATCAACAAGCAAATTATATCTGAACATAATCCCACATTGCTCTCAACAGCTCCAAGAGTGTTTATTGGACATTTGCCCTGGTAGCATAACATTACAACACTTACAATCCCCCACCCTCTTTCTATAGAACAACTCAAGAAGAAACCAACATATTAGTTCAGCAATTTTTTTTTTTTGTCTGGCTGCATGATATTACCTGGGCTACAATTTTCTTTCCCCAAGCTATAAAGTGAGGATGGCACAGAGATATTTTGGAGGATGGGTACTGCACACCAGTCACAATATGAAGGTATTTTCTTCTACTGATAGAAAAGAGAAAAGCACTGAAGTAATGCAGGTTTTTTCGTGGAATTGACTTCAGCTACCTAAGTGTAAATGTCTATAGTCTGCCTTCCAGTTAGAAAGAAGAAAGACAAGCAGAAAAGCATTATAAAATTATTATGCTACTATGCACATGGCAGCTTGAAAAAAATATTATGCAATAACAATGAGGCAGCTTCTAGGTTCTCGAAGATAGAAAAGCATAGCACTGACAACTGGTGTAATACCAAAACCAGGCTTCTGCCTCTCTGCTCTAAAGAAAATAACAAATACATAGACTAATTGCAAACATAACCTTACACTCCCCCAAAAGTTACACATATACATATCTGTATTCCAACAAGAGATAGTATCCATAAAAACAGACCTCCTCTTCCACACAAACCCCACAAACTACTATTGAGAAATAAAACTGAATTGCCAGGCATACGAAGATACATAGGTTTCTAAAGTCAGCTGTCCTTCAAGGAAATATCTTGGGGTACCCACAGGTCAGTATGCCCCTTATCTAATCCTCCTTGAAAGGTAAGTGTGACGGTGCTCAAATTGTGCTAAATTCTGCAATTGCATCAATCATAAATGCTTAGGCCTCTGTGTAAGGCTTCGAAAAAAAAGGCCTGCTAAATTCCATTAAGTAAGGAATAGACTAATCTTTCAAACAAAGTTTTAAAAAAGTTCTGCTTTCTCTTAACAGAAACCACTGTTTCCTGCATTGGACAAGGCTGGAGGTAGAAGTCTGGAGAAGGGTTTGTCAGAGCTAGATAACCCCATGTTTATGTGCTAGTATGTCTGTAGAGAGGAGAAAAAGGAGCATTTACAGGATTAGACAGATCAAATCCAAATTAGATTACAATGACAACTTCCTGAGGAAATACATTCTGATGAGATTTCTAGCCCATCGATCTCTTACAGACACTTATATGAGAACTATTAAAAGAGCGTCATATGAGGCTCAGTACTCTAGAGCCTCCTCAGTTGTCACTGTATCAAGGTGTACTCCTCGCTCGGTAAAAAATAGCTAGCCAGGCCAAAAAAAGTTGTGGTGAACTGAATTAACTCCAGTTGGTGGACAATCACAAGTGGTGTTTTTTGCTTCTGTTTTTTTCCTGCTCCCCTGACCAGCAATAGCGACCACGTGAGCTAAAACGATTGCCATCAGGAGTGTGTCAATCCAAACAG
>VWPV01010157.1:0-15793 GCA_013389885.1 Geococcyx californianus
GCGTGTTTTACAATCCCTCCTCACCAAATTTGTTATATTCTCTCAGACTAATAGTTGGGAAACGGTCTGTAGTAAAGCAAGTTAAATGAAATAAAAACAAAGTAAAAAGCAAGAGGCAATTTATCCAAATGTGAAAAGCTGATATGAAGAAAGTTGAGAGTGTCAATCCAGACAACAGACATTTGTGGTGTACCCTACAATTAAGTATGTGTTAGGCAAAGAAGGTGAAAATCATGTGAATATCATTCACTAAATACCTATTACTAAGATATCACGTACCTCCACAGAAACATCACACCTAAAGCCCTAGGCTGCTACAATACAAAATTTGTAAAATGGGGTTTACATCTATTAGAGAAGCAATGCAGAAGTCTTCTGGGTGACTGTTGTGTAGGTAGAAGGTGACACTGACAAATCAAGTAGGAGGCTTTTCCTCTTGGCTTAAAAATGTGGGCAGGGCAGAGGATGTTACTGGAGGTGTGGGGAACTGGATTCTTTACCAACATATCCTCAGAGTGGAATAAGGGCAAGCAGTCTGGCTTCTGGGGAGGCACTGAAGCTCAGTGACCACACATGACATGGTGTAGCTTGGGGGACAGCCTGGAAATAGGCTTCAGGGACAATTAGGGGCTGAAATTCATTGGAAAACATTAGCAAGCAAATTTAAAATGTATATACCAAATGTGAATTTATAAGATACATTTATCTTTTCACAAACTAGAATTCACAGTATATTTGGCAATATCACATTAATTAACAATTAATCACTTTTCTATTTATTCCACAGTTGATTTGAACTTGTGTTTGAGCTGAAAACAGCATTTTTACTTTTTCACTCAGTCAAATAAACACAATGTTAATGTTTTGTCCTACCAGAAATCTCTCTAAGCTATTTTCCACTAGTATTCCTCAAAACAGGTTATTCAGGTTGCATAGAATGTAAGCTCTTCACGATAGTTTTGGAAAAAAGGTGTCTTTTAATAATAAAACAATAAAAATGTAGAAAAGAGTAAATAAATAAATAAATTAAGGAGTTGAAGGAATTTGAAAAGCTGTCCACAAAAGACATGTAGATAACTCTATGATTATTTCCCTTATTTGTAAGTTACCTTTTATATAAGCCCAATTCCAGCCCTTATTAACCGTAATTTATTTCCATCATAAATAGAATGGTAAGATATCCCAGTCTTGTAGAAGGATATACCTTTGGTAACAAAATGAAAGATGCTCTTTGAAACAAAAAGACTTGAATTTTCGGGGTTTTTTTGGGTTTTGTTTTTTTTTTTTTAAATTACAATGAATCTATGAGCCTGCAAACAGAAACAGACGTGTGCTACGTCTTTATTTTCTCAACTAGAAACTCCTTGGAAGGAAATCTGTTTACCTGGACTTACTTTAGCTATACAAGTCCCAGTCCCTTCACCAGGGCTTGAAAGTTGGTGACTGAGATGAGTTTTTTTATGGTAATAGGCCCTTACTCACCTTGCTAGGAATACAAGAACAAGAAATCCAATACTATACCTTTGATATAATTGTTGGAACATACTTAAAGTAGCTATTGCTATTTCCATAAATTTATGTTTATATTCTTACTATAAATCCAAACCTCTGCACAAGATTCAGTATCTACCTTAGATTACTTATTTTTCAGTCATTTTCCCTCTTATATTACTCCTTTTTTGTGTTTCTCCTTGTTCATCTTTCTGCCATACAGCCATGTCAATTGTACTGCACAAGAGTGCAGCTACTGAAGATTTCTCTTCTGATCCTTTAACGCAGTGGAAAAGTGTACCTTGCTTCCCAACAGCATAATTGCCTTTATTTTCTCAGCTCAGTGTGAGAACCAAAGCTCCTGTAGTTCATGCAGCTGACAAAATAAAGATGAAAAGTTTATGCATCTTTTTCATTTTTCTTTACACTATAAGTAACGTTAGCTGGGTAGATCATATAACAAGCCCTGTAACTGCAAAGTAAACTAGATCCCTCGTAAATAGTGCATCCCAGTGGAAGTGGAAAGTACCAATTAAATGATCATCCTAATTACAAGAGACTCATGGGCATACATTGTGCTGGTGTGGTTTATAATCGCTTTCATTTCATGGATTGATTAAAACAAGCAACATCATCAGCTTTCCGTCATGATTACCTAATAGAGATAATTTATTTTATATCTGTGACAAAAATAGTGGAACTGATTGTAAAGTATGTGCCAAAATAAAAAATAACATTTTTATTCCTGTGTGGCTCAGCCAAATTCTTTATAGTTTGCTGATGAAAACTCCATTGTCCGAGTAAAATATTTTACTATCAGGGAAAGAATTAGATATTGAGCTCTGTCTTGATCCCAGAGGAATTAAATGGAATTTTTACTCTTGAACTGAGAGCAAAGCTCAACGCATGTTTTAAACACAGAAGATGAAGTCAATGACCCAAATCATGAGTCTTCAGTGGAAATAGAATTTTATTTAGAAAAAAACCACATGGACTTTAACACCTAAACCTGGAAATAAACAAATCCTGAATTCAGATATCTGTTTCTGGAGAAACTTAGAAAAGCCACGTGTTCTTTAGGGGAAAAAATTCTAACTATTAAACAAGTGTTAAAGAAGAGGTTGTTTGTATGTATATAATACCGTTTTACTGGATTTTACCCTTTAAAAAACAAAAGATGTCACAAAAATAAAATTTAAAAAAAAAAACACAACAAAAGTATTTCAGATACTTTTCTATATTTTCACAATCGGTCGGGTGGAAAGGGATTTGGGAGTGCTGGTGGACAGGAAACTCAACATGAGCCAGCAGTGTGCCCAAGTGGCAAAGAAGGCCAATGGTATCTTGGTCTGCATCAGGAACAGTGTGACCAGCAGGACTAGAGAGGTCANTTTACTGAGAGGGTGATTGTTCATTGGAATGCTCTGACCGAGGAGGTGGTGGAGTCACCATCCCTGGAGGTGTTTAAGGAGAGATTGGATAAGGCTCTTAGTGCCATGGTGTAGTTGACAAGTAGGGGTAGGTGTAGGTATTGGGTCATAGGTTGGACTTGATGATCTCAGAGGTCTTTTCCAGCCTTGTGATACTGTGATACTGTGATAATTCAGGAAGTAAGATTTTTTTACAGAAATGGACAAGTGTGGTTGAAGCAAACTAGTTAACTTATTGAATGTTTTTAATGGTATGTCACTTAATTTTTTAAATTTGCTGAATCAAGACAAAGAGTGAGATTATTAATATCACCCACTGCAGATGTCTCATTCTGGTGTGATGCAGAATATCTAAAATAGGAAGGTTTCTTTCTTATAGAATCAGTAGGTGATCCAAAAAAGCTGAGTTAGATGCCTTAAATTACATAATGCGATTACCTTGCTAAGAGTCAAGAGGGAGGTATACATCTGTATGTTTTAGTGATCATTATTGTTCACCAGATACTCAAATCACCCTGACAATTTAAAACTCTACGTTAGAGGAAACTAAATATAAAAAAAGTATGATACTCACCTTTTGCTACCTTCAAAATAAGTCAGGAGCTTACCCAAAGTTTCAAATCTCATGACTTGATATTTTATTTCTTTTTTTTTCATGGAATATATGATTTCATTTCTTGGTACTTACTTAATTTTAAATAACTTTTAATCTAGTTTTTAAAACCTTTATTAAATATTACCATTAAATCTAAGGATCTTTAGGATTTAAAGTAAGAATGTATTTTTGTGAGTTAAATATGGGGTTTAGACCCTAAACTTACTTTTATGTTTTAAAGAATTATGTCTATGTATACATAAGAAACTTCTATACTTGTTTTTATAGGAACTTTCAGATCACTACATATAAAATCTTTAATATAACAAGTATCAGTAGTAAATGTGAAACAATATGTAGCAGAGACAGTCAAAGACTAAGGAAAATTATTTCCACTGCCATTTTAAATGAGTAAAACTCAGTAAAATGTTAAGATAAGATGAAAGTGGTACATAAGAATGTGGCTGCAAAGGAGAGATTCTCATGCTGATATGAACGAGAGTAAGTGAATATACAGTAAGCATGCAGACAGATGAAAGATTCAGAAGAAATTTTGAGACAAAATCCTGCATACAAAAGTGCTTTTTCACTTTCATAGGATCAGCATTCCACTGAAAATCTGTAAAGGCAGGAGACATCACTATCGGTTCCCATTGCCCATCCCAACAAATTTACTTGCAAATAAAGACCTTTACCACCATTTACCCTCATCCTTCTGACGTATGCTTATAATAGACTGGCAGAATCATTTTATCTTCCTCCTTTTTATGGATCATCATTACAGGCTGCTATACTTTCTTCACTAGTTTTCCATCTTTTTCTTCTCTTTTTAGAAGTAAACTCTTCTAGGAAACTCTCCTGTCAGGAACAGGGATCTGAGAATAACTGCACTTATGTTTAGCCCTCAGCAGTTTAATGTTCCTTTCTATTCCCAAGGGCAACAACCTGTTTCCTTTATCCTTTATATTTTATCTTTCTGTACAACCACTGCTTCTAGCACCATTATTCTAACACCACTGCTTATCCTTTTATAGTCTTGTAGCCTTCTTAACATGTAGTATGTTATCAGTTAAATACAGCTCCTGAAATTTCATTTCTTTTCTCTCCAGGTATCAAAATCCAGTTAAATAGTCCATTACAAGGGTTTCACCCCCACGGTACATTTCTTGGCTTTCATGACTCTTGAGGGGGAAATTTTCAGTGTGGTGAATAAGGAATTAAATGTGCAACCACCATTGCTGTTAATAGGAACGATGGTGCAATTTCCTACACTTCATATTGTCAGTCCACCCTTTGATGTCTAGGGCATGCTCCAGGGTAAAAAACAAGCCATAAAACACTAAAACTGACAAAAAAAAAAAAATAGAAATACATTTACGATTTCTTAAATTCAGCTTACATTAAAATATACAAGAAAGCTGCAAAAATATTTTATAATCAGAAATATAAATCAAAAGGCTACCAGAAACAAAATTTCTAGTATCAACTTCTAACATATGCACTTTCTAGTAACAAATTTACTTTACACATTTTCAAGTGAGTGTGTTGCAAGCTTTTCTAAAGACGTGAATTTTTTATATTTATATCCAGCCTATTAAATATGCACTGATGTCATTCAGTTACTTCATATTTCACAGAATCTTTTTCACTAAGAATCTTAAATTGGAAATATTTCTTCTTCCAAAAGGAATAATATTGCTTTGTGTTTATTAGAAGCTAGAATTTACAAAAAATGGTTTAAAAGAAAACATTTAAAATGATTGAAAAAAAGAGATGTTTGGTTTCTAGAAAGACAAAAATTAAAAAAAAATAATTCTAAGAACTGTCAGCCTGACTACAGAAGTATTGTAACATTCACCTCCAGAAAAGCTGTCACACATTTTAACATTAAGCATATGATTTGTCAAATTGTTCAAATTTATACTCTTGTTAAAAACTATCAGCAAGTTGTGAGTAACATCAATTCACTCTCTATATCCCAACTTCCCTTATAATATTCAATGCCATCAGTGATGCTACTAGATATATAAATGGTATTCTAGATTTCAAAATACAAATAGCAAATCATGGCTGAAAGGAAGTAAACTATAGAACATTTGCTGAAGTTATAAACTAATGTGCCATCATTTTACATACCTAGGTGACAACAGTGAAAACATTTATTAGATTAAAGTTGCTTACTGAAGAAAAAACCCCCCACAACCAACACCATAGCATTTTTATTTTGGAAATTGTGTTTAGCTTATATACTTATATTTGCTATTTCCCTTTTAAAATAACTTTTTCAATCCATGCCCTTTCTGGAAACAAAAAAGAGGAAATAATATAAAAATCATTTAAGAATCCCGTCGACCCTTTTTATCTACTACAGTTTGTTTTTTAGCCTGAGTTATCCTGATTTAATAGATAAAAAACTCATGAAAATTGCTTACTTGTAAGGGAAATTCAGAGCCTAACCATGACAGGTGGCAGGAAAAATCAGAAGTACCTCTGTTGAAATCCTTGCAATTATACCTTCTCTGTACCATGGAACTGACAGGAAAGCAAGGTTCTTGCTATAAAGTAGAGCACAGAAGCACCACCAAGAAAGCAAAACAGGAATGAATAATGGATGAGAGACAAAGAAAAGCAAACTTATATGACTTGCATAAGAAATTGCACATACACCTGGAGGTAATCCTTTGTATGTAGCTGACATCTGCTCAAAGACAATCTGAAATGTAAATTACGTGGCCTTTCATTTTTCTAACCTTCTATTTAGTACCAAAGTAAGAAAAGGAAAATGTTCACCTTGCATACGACTTTTATGTTTTTAATGTACTTGGATACAGATTTTAAATGGTCCTCTAGAGCTAGAATAAGGACATACCAAGAGCACTGTCTACATAGAGACACTTGAATGAATTCATCTGGAATGGGACAGTTTTATAGCTGATGTAAATGCTGAATTCTGCACCTGGGGAGAAATAATCCCATGTGCCTGTACAGGCTTGAGACCAATGATCTGGAAAGCAGCTTTGGAAAAAGGAAAAGAAAAAAGAAAAAAGAAAAAAGAAAAAAGAAAAAAGAAAAGAGGAAAAAGAAAAAAGAAAAAAGAAAAAAGAAAAAAGAAAAAAGAAAAAGGAAAAAGAAAAAAAGAAAAAAAGAAGAAAAAAAAGAAAAAAGAAAAAAGAAAAAGAAGAAAAAAGAAAAAGAAAAAAAAGAAAAAAAAGACCTGGTGATCCTGGTGGACAACAGACTGGACATAAGCCAGGACCCTTGCAGTATCTCAGGCTGCACGAGGAAGAGTGTTGCTGGCACGTCTACACAGGCAATCCTTGCCCTGTGGTTGTCCCCGATGAGACATGTTTAGAGTGTCCGGTCCAAGTCTGGGCTCCCCAGTTCAGGAAAGTGTGGATGTACTGGAGCAAGTCCAGGAAAGATGATAAAGGGATTAGAATATCTTTCATATGAGAAAAGACCAAGAAAACTGGGACTGTCTGAACACAAGCACAGAAGACTCATGGAGGATAGTATCAATGCCTATAAATACAAGATGGAGTGAGTAAAGGAGATGAAGCCAGGCTGTTCTTAGCTGTTCCTGGAGAAAGGACAAGAAGCAATGGGCTCAACTGAAATTTCCATTTAAACATTAGAAAAAATCTGTTTGGTGACCATTGTCAAATACTGGAAGCAGTTGTAAAGAGAGTTTAGTGTCTGTATTCTAAGAAGTATATAAAATCCAGCTGGATGTGGTCTTGGAAAGCCTGTTGTAGCTGGCCCTGATGGAGTCTAGGGGAGTTGGACTGGATGATCTCCAGAGGCTGCTTCCAGCCTCAATTGGTCTGTGATTTTGTTATTCTATGGGCAGGTGACAATAGCTGAAGTGTTTCTGAAACCACATGGCCTCTAAAAGTTGCAGTCCTACAGGATATAAAGAAGAAGCCAGAGGTGAAGAGAGAGAATTCATACAGAAAAAATAAAATTAACCCCCTCCCCAGAACACAAAAACCCAAAAACCCCAAACCCCAAAGACTCCTACAAGGATGACAACACATGTTTCTATGAACAAATAATATATTCCAGGGTAAAATAACTGCCATCTTGTAAGTTCCAAGCCAAGAAAAGATTAGATGTTGTTGGTATATCATTGGGTTGGGTGGTTTCTTCATCCACAAAAATAAGCTAATAATTTTCTGCTATTTTGAAGAAAAATGTTCACAAGAATTTGCAGTTTCCTACACCTGTTCTCCCCCTTCTGTTTTTGTTTCTAATTGAATTCTTATAGTGCTTATTAAATGTTGGTAAAGCTAGATTTTAATTGCAAATAGATGTGCTGGCAATTTGTCTTACCATCACCTGTTCCTGCCACACTGAGGGATGAAAGTGATTTATATAGATTTATAATACAACAAAAAATACATCTACCACAGAAATTGTGCCATGTTTTTTTATACTTCACCCACCTGCTCAGTAAGTTTGAGATAATGCTTTAAGAATTTGATGAATGGAAACCAGGTTCTGTTCTAGTCAGACAGTGGTTTTGGGCAGCAAATCCATGTCATTCCCAAATATACACCTTCTGGGTGACAGATAATGCCAGGCTACTGGGTGCAACTTATTCCCCAGTGTTACGAAACAGTGGTGAGAGATTTAGGGAAATACCCAGAGATTCAACTTGCAGATTTTCCTTTGAGGACTACCTAGAAGAAGATACAGAAAGCTGCCTCTTCTCATTGCTAACTGTATCATTTTACTATTACGAGCATATTTATCCCAGTTGTTATCTGCATAACTGCCATATGTACTCTCTGCCACATCTCTTGAGATTCAGTGGTACAGGATTCTATCACACATATAGTTAGGAAGACAGCACCATGTGCTGCCTTCCAGCTCTGTCATGTCTCTCAGAGATTTCAGAGGCTAAACAAAAAATCTTCATAAATTCATTTATTAAAATGCTTTTAAAATTATGAATAATTTATGGCTATTTTTCTGGATTTAAAAAAATATATTTTTATATATATAAATATTTTAAGGGCTGAGAGAATCAAATCCAGTATATAGAAATCTTTGAGGTTAAAACATTTACCAGAAAGAAAATGACATTGCAGACCGAAATCATTCATCTATTTTAAAGTGCTGTGAATATTAGGTATGATATGGGAACAAAGAAGCATTAAAAAAACATTGAATACTTTCAATTGTGTAGTTAAAAATTCCAAAGGAAGCTGAATACATGATATAAAAGCATCTGTCAAAACAGACATTGTTTAACACACAAAAAAAAAGACTCTTTCCAAAAGAAACTTAAAGTTTCACTGAGATGGAGAAACAAAAAATAACAAGGACTCCTTTACACTATTTTCAAGATATACAGCTGTGGGAAAGGCAGTACAACAATTTTTTAATAGGCTTCATAGAGGCATCCACATAACCTTTACAAGGGAATATCTACATGATGAGTGTTCCCATGTATCAGATGTTTATTATAAATTATTGAGAATGTGTGGAACAATTTCTAATTAATAAACAAGATCAGATAGGCATTGAACATGGTGATGAATTTTGAATCAGGAGAATTTGTCTCTACACTCCAGCATATCTTTTCTTTTACAATCTTAGAAAAGTCAACGTGCATTTAAATGGCTTTTCTTTCACTTGTTACAAGAATTCACCTACACACATCTATTCAAAGGCACAAACTGCGAGTCAGCTTCATTTCTCACATACTCTGATGTGAATAAACAATATAGACTGAAGTCTATACAAATATAGTTTCACTCCACATCCATATTTTGGGTGCTATACCGTGATCTGTCTTCAGAATTTCTCACTTGAAACAGGCAGCAGATTATACCGTGCTTTTTCATCTAGATAATATCTGATGCATTGCTGCTTTTTGATTCAAATCAGCCTTATGAATCAGTGACATCACATTGAGGCTTAAGAAATACATCTTAAAAACTGTATTTCTGAATATTATTCAGGGGTTGCCTAAAACATTTAGATTGGTGCTTCATGTTACTTATAAATAAATACATAAAAATTATATAAGTATGAAAGGTCTAAACCCCAACCTTGTCCTCAATGAAAAGAGTATCACAAAAAAACCCCAGTAGTAAAAAGTTCTGGTGTACCAGACTTGCTGGGCCTTGTGGATGGCAAATACTCAACTTTGCAAAAGGGAGTGGTTTGCAGTAGAAGTCTGTACTGTTTGAAAAATGAAAAACAGATACAGCTGGTGGTAGTCTTAATCCTCAAATCAGCTAAGTGACACCTAGGGTGAAACAGAAGCCTCACAGCCTGATGTTTAGTTAAGAGCAGAAACACCTCTGAAAGCACATACTGAGCTCCCCACCTCAAAGGTGTGGCAAACCAGCTAAGTCCTGCTTCTGATGACACAAGTGGCCTTGCCAAAAGCCAATCAACATATGATAATTAATTTAGTCCCACTTCACCAAGAGATGCCAAATAGGTTAAAAAATATATAAAATTAACACTTGAGAACCCTTTCTTTGGGGGAGAAAAGAGGAACAACTTACCTGATGGATGGGGTTGACTGGCCTGGACATTTCTTCCCCCAGCAAGGAGGGATGACTTTTTGGTAAGAATTGCATGCCACTCTGTCAGATGTTCCCTGTTTTATTTTTACTTGTCACACACACGCATACATATATGTTTACCGTTAACGGTTTGCTGTAGCTTAGTGCTAAGGCAGCGAGTGAATTTATCAACAGAAATCCCGAACTTGTTTTACTCTGTTATGTGAATTAAATTACTTATCACCTCAGCATTGCAAAATCATCTCTCTGGCAGGCATTATGAAAGTTTCTAATCTGTGCTAGCTGCCAGCTTGTGCTGGTAGCCCATAAGTATTACTTGTGGGTGCTAGTCTCTGAAGAGACTCTCACAAGTAACCAAACTCTGACAGATGGCAAAACCTGTTTAAGCAGACCCACTTAATCTTTTTAGTCGTATACCTGCAGCTAGGTCTGGGACTAGAGACGAATCCAGTCACACCTCAGCTCCTCTCTGAGGGGATGCTTAGAAAGTAAGGAGGTCCATCTTGAACCTCATAACCCGACAGAAGAGCATCCCTCAGTCACCTGTCACAACTTTGCCTATTTAATGAGGCAAAAATATTGGTCAGCAACAAGGTTAATTAGTAGGAAAAAATGGGTTGATGATTACTTCATATAGAAGATATAGAAGAGGAAGAGCCCAGTTCTCCGTGCTCTTCCTCCACAGGTTAAAGCACATTTGAAATGCCTGCATTCAAGGAATTATAAAGACTGCTTCTTCAAGATTACTTAAAATGCTAATAATGACAGCCTTCTTCCTCCTTGCTTCCAATGAACTATCAGAACAAAGCACCTGTATTGGATGAGGAAAATAAAGGCCAACACATCTTGCTTATGATTTGTCTCTCCCCTTCAAATTACAAATGTGTTAGGAGAACAGAACCTTGATAGAACTGATTTTACACAAAATTATCTAACAGATCTTTATAATATTGCTACTATTAGAAGTGCAAGATCCTTCGCAGTCTGCTTGCTCATATTTGATTGGATTTGCAATGCCACTGAAAACTAAACACTGCCTTTTGCATCAGTAGCTACCTCATGTTGTTCGACAATAGAAAAGATATATTTTCTTGTAGGGTTCAAGATTTTCTCTGTGACTAATGTTATTGCATATGGTAATTTTAGATAGTATGAATAATGTGTAAAAATCCTTAAAATGATGAAAAGCAAACCCAAACTCATCACAGTCATACAGTCTTAAAGAAAAAATATGTATTTCATTACTTCAGAAAAATGTGTGCATTACTTAAAAAGAAAAAAACCAGCAACATTGCTTTTGTGAATCACACACCATTTCAAAAAACTGATGTAGCTACTATTTTGTAAATGGATAGCGAGAATGAGTTTCATTAAATGGTGAGTCCCATGAAAATAAAATCTTAAGTATTTCCTTTTAAAATTGTCAGGATGGTAACTGAACTTTTAAAGATAAACATCTTACATTAGGGTCTTTTTTGATTATGAATCTGATACATACTTAGATAAAGGAGTTTGACGCAGAAGCAAGTTGTAATCAGTCATTTAAAAAAATACATCTCATTTAAACCAAAAAAACCCTTTATAAATCTAATTTCTTACTAGACCATAAATGCCTATTACAGACAAGCGCTAACCAAACACATGATCTGAATAGTCAAATGTAAGAATATTTCAGTTCCTGACAGTGCCAGTCTGGCAGATAAATAGGAACAATTACTTTCATTGTCACTAAAGGTAAACCATCTATATTGTAATTTACACTGTTGTGGCTACACTTATATACTAGGGGTTGATACCTTGGAGTTCCTGGGTTCACATGCTAAAATGTGGCTAGTGTCTTGCACTTTATAAGGAAATCTGTACAGCATTTGCTCCAGATTTCGTCTACATTTTATATACTGTTCCCTAAATTGTAATTACTATTCTGTATAGGGGGTTTTCTGATCAATATTGGAATAGGCTACTGTTCACAAGAGCAGTATTTCTGTAGCATAAAAAGAGATATATGTCACATCCCCTTTGCTGAAAGACTACAGCAGAGAGAGATAAAGTTGGGCAGGATTATGCCCATACTTTTGTTGTGAGCAGTTTACTGTCTCAGGACCGTATGGTATTGTTATTGTGTAGGGAACTAATTATTTAATTCCAAAAGTCTTGTTTTTGGAAATGAAAACACATGTATTTCATACAAGCAGGGACCCAGAAATGAACTAGGAAGCTAAGTTGTTTTACAGATGTAGCACTTCCTTAAAGTGAAATAAGCTCTATCAGGTACTAGAAATCAATTCCACATTAGCATGGAGCTTTGATTAACAGATTTATGATGCTGATATCCATCTAAATTGTCCTGGGTTTTTGAAGTGAATTATAAGACAGAAAAACTGATGACAGGTATGTAACTGCTTAGATGAAGTATAGCCTTTGACTACATATAGATACATATGTCATCTTTTCTTTAGGAAAGAAAACCTCTTACCTTCCATTTTCAGATACACTGATTTGAAGAAGTGCATTAAAGCTAAACAAATTGCCAGTAAAATTTTACAGCTTAAAGCATTCTTGTATTGCTCTAACGAGCTCAGTGAAATACGAAGCTGAGCTAAGCAAGGACGGGTAAAAATATCTTCAGCAGCTTTCTTCGTCATTTCAGGAGATTAGTTTTATAACATTATTATTTTTTTTTATCATATGTAGAAAAAAAGGTTCCTTTCCCTTTTGTTTTCATTGTCTGCTACATTTATATTGCCTTTTTAGGTCTACCTAGTCCTGTACAGCTGCTAAATATTATCCTGTTCTTCCAGACACTACTCTGAAAAATAAGAATAGCAAGCTCCAGGTTTTCCTGATCAGTGTAAGGAGATTTACATGTCAGTTTAATGAAACTGAATAAAGAAATGCTACTTCTTATTGAAGACCATATGGCTGTTATTCTTCTTCTAGATTAAACTCTGCCTGAAATACTCCTGGGTGCTGAAACTCAATCATGTGTTCTGCTAAACTGCTAAGGAGGTCTGATGATTTCAGTCTGTTGAAACTAGAACTCTATGTAACAATTCCTGGTCATAGTTTGGGAGGTAGAATACTTTACAGATCATTTTCAATGCATTTAGAATGAAGATGCATTCTTCTGGAGATGGAAATATTTTACTAGACACACACTGCTTATTACCAGCTGCGTTCAGTACCTAGGGAGATAACTAGGAACATTCAAGCTACTACTCTAAAGGTAGTTTGTGGGCCTACTTGAGGAAAGCGGGTTTTTGTCACAGAGTTCTCAGACTCCCAAGGTTTGAAAACATAAATGACGAGAGAACTGGTCTCAAGATATAGAGGTTAGAGACAGGGAGATGAAAAAAAGCACATTCATATGTACAGCAGAACAGCGTGGGTTGAGATGGGTTGAAGAAGTTCGGCTTCTATGACTGACCTTCATATAAATGCAGTATAATTAGGAACTTAATCTACTCATGATGTTTTTTTACTTATATGGTATATGGACCCTTGCAAGACTCTGTCTTTTTTCTCTCCCTTAGTATTTCCAGAGGAGGAGCCCAAGGCAGTAAGTATACTAGAGACCTTTGGATAATGCTACACAACGGGTGAAATTCAGTTTGAGAAGACTCCAGACAGAGACATTTACATTTGTACTACCTTACTATCAGTGGAGAATGTGTCGTACCAATAAAATCAATGGGCAATTCAGCTTCCATCTGCTAGGGATGAAGCTTCAGCCCTTGATTAAGATACTTTCATGTTAATGGAGTGTCTAAACATCTCCAGAATAGTTCCCACATGACTAGGCTTGATTTGGTATAATTTTAGATGTTCTGGCTTTCCTTCCTGGTTTGTATCTACCAGGACAAAGGGCATGATCTCTCCTCAGCTTCTCTGTTGCATCTTCTAGATCCATGCTGACACTATGAACATCCTAAGACACCTGATGTTATATTAGATAATCTAAGTATCAAATGGTACTGCAGTACCTATGGTTAATCAAGTACTTTTTTAGGGCTTCTAATCAAGGCTTCTGAATTTCACTTGAAGTATGCCGAGACACTTATTTCTTTGATATGGTTGCAGATAACTCTCTGAAAATTCCTGTATTTTTCTTTATTCATCATAAAGAACCAAAAAAGAGAACAAATTTAACCTTATCCCTTCGCATATCACGTTCCCAAATACTTATTAATGAGGTACAGTTTCACTGTGCAAAGGAAGGTGCACACTTGATAGCTTTCTGGCACTAAGGTAGACATCTGAACCTTTTAAAATGCACCTATCACTAGCTTCCTTCTACCAGTAAACTGTTAAATGGAAGCAAGCAACACAAAAACACCCCTATATTTTATTGCTGGAGGGGTCAGATGCAGATAAATTAAGTATTTAAGGTTTTCAATGGCAGAAAACAAGAACCTGGTCCAGGTGGGCAGCCTGACCTATGTTCTCACATTTCTTTAGTGTTTCTTTGTACACTGAGCTTCTGCAGTTGCCTTGGTAGATCATTTCAGAGTAAGCAAGATACAGAATTCTCTCTGGAGACTGCCCTGGAAGGCTATACTTGCAGTCACTTAAACCAGTCAACAAAGAATACAATGTGGAACATAGATATATCGGAGTCTAGCAAGTGCCCACTGAACACCTGAGATTTCAGATCATGGAGCCTTGTTCTGCAGGTCATGTCTACCAAACATGAATGAAATCCCTCTGAACACAAATCCTAGAATGACAATGGCACCGCAACAGGCAGAGAGAGGCTTGAGTTCCTCCCTGTCTCCTCTCTAAAAGCTACTGTGTTTTCTCTTAAGTAAATGTCCTGACCCCACCTGCCACTGGATGAAAAAAGAAATCCTTTCTGATCCAATGCAGCAGCAAAAGTCTTCCTGAAAGTGGTTTCCGGCTGCAAACAAAATAAATGCTACCGCTTGAAGGAGTGACTACCAAGTCCAGCCTAGGATAGGTTTCAGCAGTGTTTCCTATAAGCTCGTGGCAGGATGTTAGCTATCTCTGGGAAAAAGACCTTGGAAGAAAGGTAGTGACAGTTATAAATACCTCAAAAGCTGCTATAAATCCACTCCTCAGAATTGTGCTCTATAGGAATATATATGTCTCTACTTTCTTTCTCCATATTTTCCTCTCATGAAACCTGATGGTTTTTTTCCATTTGTTGGGCAGTTTCCTAATTTCACAGTTAAGTAGAGAATTTTTTTTTCTCTTCATTTGTTCGATAAAGCTAGAAAAATAAATCCTTGCATTAAAATAATTCAACATTTTTGTCATTTTTTGGGTGTGTTTCTACAGGTTAGCTTAAAATCTGAAGCATTTTCTGACTGCATGACTTATAAAGAAAATATTGAAATCCAGCAGACCATTCTTTCTCTCAGGAGAAAACTCCTTGACATCCTTTTTATTGCTAATGGTAGAATTTAAATGCCCAACTACTTTCTTCATGTAGTTTATCTGATTACATTTTGAAACTGCTTCCTAAAGAGAAAATATTTGTTAAAATGTGTTCCTGCTCCATCCCCATACACACTTTCACTGAAATATGCATAGTGCTGGGAAAGACTTACAAATCACAGTATCACAGTATCACAGAATTGTAAGGTTGGAAGAGACCTTTGAGATCATCGAGTCCAACCTATGGCCCAACACCTACACCTACTAACTACACCTACTCCTACTTGTCAGCTACACCATGGCACTAAGTGCCTCATCCAAATTCTCTTTGAACA
>VWPV01010157.1:16447-34717 GCA_013389885.1 Geococcyx californianus
GTTAGTCAGGCAGGACCTGCCCCTCCTAAAACCATGCTGGCTTGGCCTGATCTCTCCCTCACTCTGCAAGTGCCGCATGATCACACCCAGGACTACTGGAGAAACAACCCCAAACACCTTCAGAATTATGTTTCAATATCGTAAATGGTTACATAATTATTAAGCAGTGGCTTTTGGAAAAGTTATTTTCTATTGTGATGGAAGAAGCTCAAATCTTGCATTCCAATCACAGGTCTAGTACTTGCAGATTACACCTGCTTTATTGTTAAAGATGACTCTGAGTTTTAGAGGACTGAAAGCTTCAGATAAAAAAGCCTGAGCCTGGCAGAAAAGTCAGTCTGAAGCACTTTGGATTTTTTCCCAGAACTGCTATATCTCTTTCATGCTTTATAGTGACATCAGCATTTTTGTACCTCAGTATTTATTCTAGGGAGGAAAGAAATCTCAAAGCAAAATAAACAATTATATCATTAAATTTGCAAATTTGCCTAGGAAGACAAATAAGACGTCTCTATATATGGTACATATAGCATACACTGAAAGAAATGTCTATTTGTCAAAATATGTTCCTGTTTTTTGAGGAGAGTAGCTTTTGAGATTTCATCAAATTTCAAAAATGCAGTCATTCACACAATACTTACTGAGTTCTGATGAGAAGTTCCTGAATATGTTGCAAGCTAGTAAAATGTAAAGCAGTGGGCTCTCATGTTGTTCAAAGTCTCTGGTAATGCGTACATCCAGCCTCCTGCTGGCATTCAAAAACTCAACCACCAACAAAAAGAGATACACCCTAAATATATTTTTAAAAGAGTGTCAGAAAGCTCAGTGTGTTTACATATGTCTTATGCAATGTCATAGAAATGCTGACAGTATAGCATTTGGTTCAGTTGGTATTTGACAATTTTTTGCCAGGGAGAATCATGAGATATGTGAGCTGGTGTGACCAATATTTATACCAGAGTCCTCCAAGCAGCTTCTGGAACCAGAATACATGAGTCAGCAGTCCCACATCTTTCCCGAGGACTTCACTAGCGTTGCAGTATGGTGATGAATTGTTTGGTGTTCTGCCTAGGATAAGGCAAAATCAAGTTCCTGATGGTCTCTGCTTCCCTGCGTTACTCTACTGTGTACTGCAGCTGCTTGTTTGTCTTGGCTGTATTTCTAATTGATTAAAAGAATCCTGGTTTGTGGTTCCTTTTTCTTTTCAATTCTTATCTCATCTCCTTATCACATTTTCACTCCTAATTTATTTAACTCCCAATAGCTGGTAAAGGCATTTCCCTCTTCATTTTTTTGTGTCATGTAGATTTTTCTCTTCTGCTTTTGTTTTGAAAAATATGCATTTATCTCAAAATAAGAATGCAGGAATGTACCTGAACGAATATTAATACAAGAATAATTTTTAGCCACCTTAAAAACACTTGCAAGCCATAGAATCATAGCTATATTCACCTTTGTTAATATCACACACTATGTGCACAATCATTCATTACTTCATGTAGAAGTGAGGGAGAGATTTCTAAATATTTTGTGGGGCAGTGGTAAGAATGATCCATTTGTGCTAGTACAAATAAATGCCACATCGACATTCCTTCATTGTTTTGTCTCAAAGAAAACATAGACATTCTACTTTTGCTCCTGGTAACACATGCATAACAAATTTTAAGGATGAAAGCAATGGAAAATGATGAGATATATAATTTGTCATTTACGCCACAGATATCCAGGATGTCTGCAGTCTATAGTCATAGCTGTGAGAATGTTCATGCGAATGATTTGTTTTAAAACAGTTTTAAAAAAACCCAAACCAAACAACGAAACACCAAAATGCTTGGTTGATATTAATATTTTATTATGGTTTGAATTTTAACTATAAAAAAGTTTGTTGTGATGCATACCACACAAACACAACACCAACTCTACAAGAGACTGATTTATTTTTTACTGAACTCATTAAAAAGGAGAACTTAAAAGCTGGGGATTTTTTTCTTTGCTTTCCATACATATCAGCAGCAGCTCTATGAATGAAGTCATTATGAATTTCTTTCTATTTTAGATTATTTTGGAAGCTGAAAATAGGAAGCAGTTTTATAACTGTGTTTTTATTCAACAGAGACCTGCCCTAGAAATTGTTAATATAATAACTATGAGTAGATCAGATAGAAACAAATGGTATGGGTAGCCGAGTTTAATTTATTATAATCACAACCTTATAGATTAATTAGGGTAGGCATTTTTCTCCTATATAGAAGAAAACTATGAATATGTACGAAAAAGAGAAGTGCTATGGCAACACCATTTTTATAATTTTTAGGCACTCTCACAGTGTCAGTTCTTATTCCTACAAATAAGTTTCTATTTCCTTCTTCCTCTTTTGTTAAAATATTTATTAACATAGAAGATAAATTTTTGTTGAACTGAAAGGCAGCAAATTTAGATGGCTAAAGGCAATATGCGAATAAATCACCATGTCTTCAGATAAAGGACTGCGTTAAAATTGACGTCTGTTCACAGAAGGTTTTTCACAAACTTCTAGATCCTTAAAAAGCCTTCATCCCAGATTTTCTGTGTAGTCTCATAGACTGATTAAGTGAAATCATGTAACAGAATTTTGCCAATACTTTTAATATGATCAGTCTACTCTAGATCTGAGACAGTCTCTGAAAGTATTTATTTTTTCTTTGACCGTAGAGGAAACTTTAGGATGCTTCAGTTCAGTGACTGAAATTCTAATAAAAGAGAAGTGTCTAGTTGTCAAGGTGTAACATGAACATGAACTTTTTGGGGAGTTATGTTATCTCTGTGAAGATGGCAAATTGTATAGCAATATAAAGTTCATTTTAATGTCTTATGTTTCTTTTTATATGATTTTGATAATCTCTAAGAAAATTTGTTTTATACTGTGTCTCCTGGTCACTCTTGTCTTGAAACTCTTTTGTCCTTATGCCTTTATTTGGATTGTGATATCCTAGGCTGCTGAAAGGGTGATTGGCCATTGNGTGCAAAACAATACCATTCACCTCTGGAAATAAAAATGCAGAGAGAAAGACAGAAGAATCAGAGAGAAGAGGCAGATTAAAAAGAGGAAACAGAGAATTAATGGATAAGTATAGTTCACCTTTCCAGGGATCCTGTGATGAAATATGATGTGAACACCTGAAAGGATGGGAATGTCCTTTTAAAATAAAAAGATTTCCCCCTCTATGCAGCTGATTTTGGCTGATCACATCAATTATTGCCCACTAAGTGTTCTTAAAGGACGAGTTTGGTGTTACATAAGCTGTCATGTGATCATTTCAACAGGTCTTGCACAGTTGGCCTCAGGAGTGCTGAACTCCTTTGAGCTCCTCCTGAATTGCACTGACTGTTGCTTGACATCTTCTGAAAAAAGCCTGTGACCTTGCTTTGGTCCTATGAACTAGTTTCAACCACTTCATCTCAAAAAATGGCTCAAAAATGGCAGTTAAGACAAAATATAAGGAACAGTTTGTCTGCAGTTTGAAATGCTGTTGTTAACACCTTATATACAGAGACTTGTCTTGATTCACAGAGAAGTTCTGATGCATAAAATCTCCATTCTTTTGACTGGCATCAGACCTTGATGGAAGAGTCTGAAAACAATGAGCAAAATGGAGTCTTTCTGTCTGTACAAAATATGAATGAGAACCACAGACAAATGAATGTGTCTAGAGCTGCCAAACTATGTCTCCAGGAAGCACCTGCTGGCCCTGATACAGGGGAGTCAGAAGAAAATACAGAAGAAAGTTAGCCCACACTTGAGGACTGACTTCTGTCCTGCCCACTCAGGGACAGTTTATATTTCTTGCCTCACAGAGTTGCTCCTCAGGGATCAAGTTAGAAGGGGATAAAATAATACTGCAGAATTATGTAAATATTTAATGTCTACAGGAGCCTCTGCCATTCTAATGCAACCTTATCAACTAAAAGCCCTATTTATCTTTCAGAAAAGTTGGAATTTCCATACAGTAATTGTCTATTTTTATCATCACACAGAAGGCAGTTTAAGATGGCCAGAATCAGTTCACCAACGCTATTGTCTGAGAAACCAGCACTACCCTAGCACTGATGTCTTTGCATGGATGTTGACTAGGTCAGAATTAGGAGAGGGTTCAGGCCAAAAGTCTTGAAATGACATTAGGAAAACAGTACAAAGACTGTTTCATCTTTTGGATAAGAGGCATTACACGACTGATAGTTGTTAGACTGTAATGCAGTATGGTCATCTGAGCATGCTTTCTTACAGGGTTCACAGATAGGCCTGTAGGTGAGGAAGTAGAAGTTTGTGGACAGTCTAACTTCTGATAGCTTTGAATCACCTGTCAGATGTCATTTAGTCATAAATCAAGTAGTTTTTGTTTCTGATTGCTTTTGTCCTCAAGCATCGGAACAGGCTTCCCAGTTGAGTCACTATTCCTGCAGACATTTAAAAAATGTGCAGATGTGGTACTTAGGGACGTGGTTTAGTGGTGGACTTGGCAGTGCTAGGTTGATGATTGAATTTGATGATCTTAAAAGTCATTTCCAACCGAAATGACTCTGTGATTCTAAGATGACTGAGAAGAAAACCTTGATAACTTAGTATTGTGTACTATCCTTCTTAGATGGGACCAAACAAGTAATGAAATGGAAAACACCTAGGGGAAAGTATCACTAGATAATGATCTGATGGAAACATAGTCTTGATTGTTTTGTAACTTCTAATGGTGTCCTAATTGATTTAACATAAACAAAAGATTCATTTCTACACAGTTAGATCAGATATATATGTCTTCAAACACTGAGATATGTAACATTTACTGGTAAGACAAGCACTTAATCAGCTATTCACAGGTGATTTCCTCTGTCTCTTTGGCTAAGAAGCTATGTCCTTAGGGTATGTCTTTACAATACTCCAGAAGCAGATAAACTAATCATGAACTCTGCTTTGGTTAATCGTTTTGTATAACTTAAATATTCAGCTGCAGTCACTTTAGTAGCAATGATTCTTGATTAAAAACTTCTGTCATTCCTAAAAAATTAAACTCCATAAGGAAGTCTCACTATAAATGTATTATATTCTGACTATTTTCTTAGCCAAAATTAAACTAGAATTTCTTTCTTAATGTATTTTGTATCACAAGAATTTTTCTCTTTCATATAATAAGGAAAATTTATGGAGGCAGAATTCAAGCAAGCTATTTAGGCTTGTGTTCTGTAAGATGCTACACTATAAGAGGACATTCTAAGAAGTAAGATATATATATGCTTTTATAAAGGGTCAGCTCAACATTTTGGATTTTAAAAAATCTGTCACTTAGTTGAAGTAAATAAATTGTTTTAGTATCCAGACTTACATGTAATTGTGTGCTGGGAAACTAAAGCTCTGTAGACCAAGAGTTGAAATTTTAATTCTTCTATGTAGATTGCAGTTTGGACCACAATGACATCTTATATTGATACCATAAACTCTCAGCTAATAGTGGTTAGGTAAAGAAAAGGATGATTCTTTTGAGAGACAATTTGCTTCACAAATTGGGCTTGACAAGTTCAAGCAGAATTTCAAGTGGAGCTTGGACATCAAGATAAGAAGTGTATCAGCTGGCAAGTGGGACCAATATCTCCAGGTTCTCTTTGTTGGTTTTTGTTTGTTTACTTTGTCTGATGACAAGAAAAGCTGACTGCTGTTTCTGCCGTTAAGAAGACGTTGAAAAAAGCCAGCATACTGTTCAACTTGTGCTGTCAGCTGAGCCTCTTGTTGACATTAAGCCCCCAGTAGTCAAATGACCTTGATCCAAAAGTGCGAACCAGAAAAAAAAATGTTATGTGAATTACTCTATAGTGTTTAGATACATGATGTGCTCTGACAAAGAAGAGGAATGAGCAAAAAAAATGTCCAATAACTGAAGGCTAAAGGAAGAACATGAAACAAATTTGTTTAAACTTGTCAGAGAGGTCAGTTTGACTCATTAACAAGCTATGTGAGAGCAGTCTTTTACAGGTGGCTGAGAAATGAGTAGACCACAGAATAATTTCATCGGGTATTTGCTTTGCCCTTTGACATGCCAGCCTCTTAGCAGAATTGTGTCTTATATGTCAAGATGGATATTGAGTAAACTGACACCTTAAAACTAAACAAATGAAAAATAGTGTATAGATTGTGAGCTCACTGTTTACAAACAGCTACATGTGAACAGCAGAGCACATTTTTATACCTAATCACATGGAGAAGATTCCTATGGCTTTACCCTTATAGACAAAATGGTTCAGCCCATTTGTTTTTTTTTTTTTTCACAGGGAGATCAGGCTAAAACCTTATTACTCCTATTCTCCCATTTGGCATCAGGAGCTAGAATCAATTAAATAAATATTTAATACGCATTTAATACAGAAGGCTAAGGATGTTCAGCTCTGGAATATCACAAAAATAAAGCATTCAGCTCCATCAGTAAAAAATTAGTGCTGGCTTTGCCACATAATTGTGAGAACATCAGCACTTAGATGGGCTTTCCAAACAGGAATAGTAGGAAAGTTGAATAGGTGGTGGAGTTCCTCAAGGCAGAACCACTGTAGGAAACACCAAAGTGACCTGAAAGCTTTCCCCCTCTCTGGAGTTATTCACAATATTAACAATTATATCAACCATTTAGAGTCTTCATTGAAACTTTGCTGAAACGGCTTCTCTCATATATGTAAATTGCCCATCTTTTATCTGTAGACCAGAGTACTCAGCCCAAGAGTGGAGTATTTAGCTTAACAAGTATACCCACAAACTGCAGGAAAAGGGGAAAAGGGAAAAGGTGATAAGGGGAATTTCTTCTTTGCTCCTTTTCTCAACACAATTTATATGCAATTAGACTATCATAACCGAATAGTGTACAGGAGCTAGGAATGAATCAATATAGCTGTTGTTTTCTAAAACTTCAAGTTGTAGTAAAAAAAATAAATGAATGAATAAATAAATCCTTACTTTTATCCTAACATTTACCTGAGGTTTACTGTGGCTTTTCCATGTTTAGCACACCAGAGTCATCTAGTATTCTCTGCAGAACTGATTTATGCAACAAACTCTGTAACTCACTGACAGTTATTGTTTGCCAGTGGGCAACAGGGTGGACAGCTGCAAAAGCCCGGCGACCCTAAGAGAACAAAAGGCTGGACATTTATTGCCCCTAAGCCTACATATTCATTAGAACAGGTTGAGTTAGAATAAGAAGTCCCAAGAAATCATTAGCATAGTTGTCCTCCCATTCGTGCTTGCGAACTCTCTCCTGCTGGTGGTCATAGGGATCTTTGAGGACAAACTTTTCACCTTTCCCTCTCTGCTCAGGGTCAGTAGTTTCTTGACTGGTCTTGTTGCTGCAAGCTGTTGATTTATACCTACGAGTTCCTCCTTATCAGCAGATGCTAGCTAAGAGTTTCTCCTGATTAGCAAATGTTCATATACCAGTTCCTCCTCCAGTACNCCTTACTTTTATCCTAACATTTACCTGAGGTTTACTGTGGCTTTTCCATGTTTAGCACACCAGAGTCATCTAGTATTCTCTGCAGAACTGATTTATGCAACAAACTCTGTAACTCACTGACAGTTATTGTTTGCCAGTGGGCAACAGGGTGGACAGCTGCAAAAGCCCGGCGACCCTAAGAGAACAAAAGGCTGGACATTTATTGCCCCTAAGCCTACATATTCATTAGAACAGGTTGAGTTAGAATAAGAAGTCCCAAGAAATCATTAGCATAGTTGTCCTCCCATTCGTGCTTGCGAACTCTCTCCTGCTGGTGGTCATAGGGATCTTTGAGGACAAACTTTTCACCTTTCCCTCTCTGCTCAGGGTCAGTAGTTTCTTGACTGGTCTTGTTGCTGCAAGCTGTTGATTTATACCTACGAGTTCCTCCTTATCAGCAGATGCTAGCTAAGAGTTTCTCCTGATTAGCAAATGTTCATATACCAGTTCCTCCTCCAGTACCCAGTGTCTCAAGGCCTTTGTTAACAAAGCGGGTTTGCTAGCTAGCTAACAGAATGTTTACCTAAGATAGACCAAGCAAACTACCTTGTTTTCTATATTCCACTCATCTGACAATTTCTTTAATCAGAACGATGATGCTAAGTAAGGAGGATCTGCCAGTAACCAATGCAGGGATCTTAATTTGCATGCTGATTTTCCTTTTTTCCCCCAATTTTTTGTATTTTTCTTTCTTTCCAAGATGATTTGAAGCATTCTCAATCAATTACTTCCATTATATATTACTCTATTACAAAAATTCTTTCAGTCTATCAAATCACTGCAACTGGAAATAAACTAGAATGAACCCAGAAAGACAATGAAGGCAGATAGAGATTTAACTACAGCTGTAGGTGCACTTATTGTAGCTGAAAAAAAGAATGAAAAAACTCCTGCATCATGTTTTAAACTTTGATCAGTTTCTTTTCCCTAATGTCAATAAAGGGGCAGTTCAGATTGAGTTTCAGAGATGTGAAGAATTTGCCCATTTTCCTAAAGAACAAACATTAAAATTTCAGTAATATTCCACCCACCCTCTAGTGTTGAAAAAATTGCCATCTTACATGACCAGTTCTTTGTTAAAGTTTTTCTATTTTAATTTTCTGTCATAGAAAATAAAGTGTTGAGAGACTGTGATTAAATTCAAACATATGTACTCTGACCATTTCTTCACCTTGAAAAGGCATAAGAAGTTAAGCATTTTCTAATCATTCTGATCCTACCACCGTGAAAAGGGCAATTTCCCTATCTCAATATAACAGAGACTAATAATGTTAATAGACTTCTTGCAAAAGGCATTCCATACGATTATAATGGACATAGAAGCTGCCTTTTGAGCACATTTTGTCAGTTTTTGTCTTGTGGGGTATATGTATAGCTATTTTACCCAGGAACCTGAATATCTCGAAAATTTCAGTTATTCATCTGCTAGAGAGTAGTTTAATTTAGCTATTTGTATCACCAGTGGCTGATGTTTAAGATATAAATACATGAGTATCCTATTTATATGTCCAGCTTTAGCAGCAGAGCACAAGGCATTTCTGAATTACTGAATCAATATTATCAGGTTATACTGTTATTAATGGCCTGGAACTTTCAACCAGGTCTGAATGCACAGACTTTGGCACTTATGTGAGTCCCCACTGGGTTCGGAATGGAGGATATAATCTATATTTTTCTATTGTCTCAGCTGTCTGCTTTCTTTGTGCCCTAGAGAGTTGAATAAATGAATGCATATATAAATTTTATCTACTGGGAATGAAAACTTGCTTTGTTTCAAAGATACATAAGCATAAATTCCCTAATTTATTAGCAACACATTATATTAAGGATTAATTAATACTTGTATGCAAAATATAAAGTAGAAGATTGCACTAGTAATTATATCAAACAGGTTCTTCACAGTATTGTGGCATTTGGGTTTGCATCTGAAATGGTGTAAAACAATCCTTCAGCTTGTATTTTGCATCCACTCTTACATCTAGCGCAGCACAATATTAATTGGCCTCATGCCGTTTTGATTGCAAACATTAATTTTTCAGTGCCAGCTTTATCTTTAGGGACTGCTACCTTTTCTCTGTTTTGAATTTTTTTGCCAATATAATTCTGAAGATTCACAGATTCACTTTCACATGTACATATATTTAATTTTAATGACCAGTTAGTTGTAGTGAGACATTCAGTGGAGAGAGGCAGAGAGAATAAAAATTTGTTAAATAATTGTAGGTTTCCACGGGTGTTCTTTTCAGTAAAATGTCAAATAAATATAAGCAGATCCATTTATGTTATTTTAATTATAGTAAGTAAAAAAGAAAAATAATCACAATTTTTGGTAAGACATTTATACCGTGAGAATTGGACAAAATGGTGACAAAATACTTTTGCATATTTAAGACTATTTCAAAATGCACTTGCAATAATGTAATTTATTCATGCTCTATATTCTGTGTGCATACAATAGATGTACTGTAAGAATCAGATCTCATTAAACTAAATCTTCAAACCTACATATGTAAAGGAGCATTTAAGCTAAATTATTTAAAAAGTTTAATAAGAAAAATATTCTGACTGTAACCCTTTGTGATTTTAGAATGTACTACACTTTTATGAGCACTGTTATTATTACTGATTAGAAAGTATGATGGTTAAATGTTGAGCTTATTTTGTCCTTATATTACACACAAAGTTGAATGGAAAGTTCTCCCACATTAACAAACCATGCAAAAATTCTTCACTTTCCCTATGTAATCTGTACTAAACACCAAAAATTATACTAATTTCCTTGTAAATGAAATAGTGAGATGCATTATGACATGATGAGGAAGCAATTCTTTCAGAAGCACAACAGTAGTGGATATTGCATAACCATAAATTTTGATATAGGTACTTTAAAAAAATTGAGAAAAGGATAATTGCAAAAGATCTGATTTGTCCTTTTTTTTGTGTGTGGTGAACTACAAGGTTTCTCTTGGAAAGGATGCCAATCTTCATCTGAAACAACTGGGTGATGGAGCATTTACTGCATCCCTAATAACACTGCTAGTATCTTATGTTGGTAAATTACTATCTCTCTATTAAGAAGAAAACTCATGCACTTAAAATAATCCTAATAGTTGCATCATTCAGCCTAAGATGAGGACACACTACCCACTCTCTCTGACAGAAGTGATGTAGATATTATTTCTGATAGTGAGAAACGTAATGGTCATTAATGCCATGAACAAGCAGTTAGAGATTTTGAGCCTTTGTGTGTGGGCCATGGTGCTATTTTCCCTCCAAAATCCCAGGGCAGGCTGTAGAGTGGTTTTATACTGGCACTGCCTTACAAAGTGTCTTCTCCAAAGGTGTCCCAGCTGAGGTTAAAACAAAAATATGCAGTTTTCAGTTCTTCGTACCTAGTGTTTGCCTGCCCCAAGACAGTCCTGCTCATAATCAACATGGTCTTACAAACAAACCACTGGCTCTAAACAATGCCTCATGCCTTCTCTGGTTGTTTTGCAAAGCTGTCGCCACAGAACATATACCCACAACCAGGATCAGGCAAGGATCACGTAAGAAACTGCTAAAAAAAAAAAAAAGATTTAAAATAAATCAATTGGTTGCTACCTACATAAATGAGGCCTTTAATTCTAAGCATAGGCTACACAGAGCAGTCTGTGATGCATTCAAATTTTTGGTGAGTGTTCCTATTTCTAGTGTAGTTCAAACATGAGTTGTCTATCGTGGAAAAAATGAATCAAAAATGTTATTCATGTGCATCATGTTCAGAAGCTTTCTGGTAGGTTATATATTGCATTTTCTACCCAGATATTGAAAAAAAAAATCTATTATATGTATTTGTAGAGGAAGAAAGAAGTACTATTAGCATATTAAATAGATGTAGTCCTATAACTAATTTATTGCATAATTTTTGTGGAAAGCAATTAGTTAATGGTCAAAATGATTCTGCTTATTCACTTTTACAAAAACTTCCGTTGTTTTTTTTAGTATGGGTAATGTAAAAGTATCAGATGTGAATAGAAACCTACCATTTACCTCTCTACAGGAAAGCAGGGGAACAGTTGTGGTTTTTTACACAGGAAGTTGCAGAGAGCATGTGTTATATATGCAAATACACTAACATAGTGAAATTCTACATTTGCATATGCAGTGGAGCAAAGTTACTTGCTGGCTGCAAAAGAGAGTGAAAAGTTTGTTTCAGGAAAAGAAGTTTGACTATTTGCACTAAAAGAAATTCTTACTTATCCACAGTATTGTTTTAAAATTAATATTACACTGAATAATTGTTACAAATAGTTGATCATGTTATCTTTAATATCTAAAACAAATACATTTAATCAAAACTAGAAGGGAATTTTTTTATTCTATTCAGGTCATTGTTGAAAAAGCATTCATAAAACAAACTGCTGACAAAAAAAGAAAGAATCTGTTTTCCTTTCATTGGATTCTTAGAACCTTATAAAGGAGGAGGAAGAGGGAGCTAGGTTACAAAATTAGCCATGCCCACCTTCTGTATGCCCAACTTATGATTATTCCTCAGGTCCTGAAATACCCGAAGAACACTTATTTCCTCTCTTTTTATGTTCTTTGTATTGCCAGGAAACCTAAGGAAAGTCTGTTTTATGAACACATAAATTGAAACTCAAAACTAAATCAGAGATTTTAAAATTAATTTTAATGTCTTTTGTATAAAAATATACTGATTTGAAAATAACATCAGTATTGCTACAATTATCTAATTTCATGCACTAACTTCCATATTATAACCTGAAATAGATTAATTTACGAAACTTTTTTAATACTTGCATCTTCCAGTGTTTGCCGGTTATGTAAGAAACTCAAACAAAAAACAGTCAAGTTTTTAGAATATCTGGAATTTCTTTGTAAAGTTGATAGAGTCACTTACATGCCTATATATGATTTTTATTTTCTTCAAAAGCTTTCTCTTTTGGCTTTAGTGCCATATCTGAGACCCTACTGAGAATTAATGACTTAGGTAGTAGCAGAATGTCAGGGACTGATCACGTCATGAATTCCACTTTTCTCTATGTGTCAAATTTAATGGCTTATGACAGGTCAATTAAAGGTAAGGAACTCAAGGTTTGTATGACAGATTGGTTGTTTATGAAGTAAATTGATATGTGTACATAATGTAATAATTTGCATAGTAAATTTATTATTGTTGTAAGCATTACATTGGCTTGTGTAAATTATACCAGTTTGCTGTTCAGATAAAAATGGATATTGATGGATTTGCTTTGACTCTGCACAGGTTGGCCCTCAGTAGAAATTTGTCTGTATACAATTCTTTGCTGTCTGGTGTCAGATTGCAGAGTATGTCTGCACGTCAGATTTGAGGTCCAAAGTCAGTGGACACAAGAAATAACTGCTTAGGTCTCCGTAACAGCAGAGTTTGAACATCTGTTTGCAGCTCTGGAAGACGAAGGGTGATTAAGAGAGAGGTTTGACAGACCACCTCCATAGCTCAGTGCTCTGACCAGTATTGCTGTCACCAATAGATGCTGGGCAGTTAACAAGTGCATATATTCAGGTTTTATAAACAAGTTTCAGGCAAAATAGTTTCCTCAAAGAAGATTGATAGGTAGGTCCAAAGCATTGTTACTTCGTGGAATGTGGGAAACTTAAATTTATACCTGCTCAATAAAGGAGAGGTTTAAAGTAGGTCTCTTTTTTTATTCTGCAACCATCATAGTTAATATATCACTGGATATATAGTGAAAAGCATCTTTATATTTTTTCTTTCTTTTTTTCCCTGGCATATTGTTACATTATTATACACGTTTAATGTTGATATGAGTTTACCTCTCTTCCTATTGAAGTGTTAGGCCTATTTGTTCTTTTAGGTGTACTGTTCACTATTTATACTTATATGTCTTAGATAATTCTCCATTCAACTTAGTCCAGGTATCTATGCATTCTTTACTGACTTACAATGAAACGAGGCAGATCATTCCGTTTTGGTGGTGTTATTTTTCTTTCCGACAATTATTTTTCAGTCGTAGCAAATCTTGATTTGATGTAGGGCTGCATTATTGCTAGTATTGGCTGAAGGGAGGCAGCAAAAAACTGTAGCTGAGAAAGGTGAGAGTGTTATTTTAGGAAAAATAGACCCTTAGTTTGTCTTAAGCTGATCATGAAGCAGTACCCTGATATGTCCACTGGACTTCCCCTTCATGGTCAGATAACTGGCGTGAAGCCCAAACTTTTAGTCCGTGTACAGTGACAAGAACACCTCTTTTCCCTGTGGGACTCTCTTACATGTTCCCATGCCTTCTTTATTGTTTTATTATACAAGTGTAATGAAGTATACATTGGTCACCACCTTGAGGCTCCTCAAAGAATGAGTTCATGTAATGTGTGGATCATGCTTGTTAACTGCAGTTTCGTGTGACTGCATCAGTGCACTGTCTGAAAAGTAATGGCTTTCATAAAGCTTCTGCAGGCCATGCAGGGGCTTTGTATTAACCTATAATATACCTGTTGTGTCTTAGCTTCTGTTTTGTTCACTCTTTCATGAACATCATCTTGCAGTTGATGCCAGAGGCAAATTCTGAGCTCGTGTATCTTATTTTAAGTGGAAAGCAACTACTGATAGGATGTCGTCTGCTGTATTTCATTCCTTACTGTGACTCATTGAGGCCTACTTTACCTTCTGTGAATACTGGAAAGGCTACTCCTTCCCCTGCATGCTCCCTAAAAAAATAAAAATATTTGCTGATGACTGCCTAGTAAGTAATGCAAGGTGAGCAGCCACTTCTAGCACATCTTGCTATACCTTTTAATTAGTAAGATTGTGCCAGACAGATGAATGTCTAGAAAAAAATAACATCTACATGAAAAATTCAATGTTAAATTTATTTCAAAATAAAATAACAGGTGTTTGGAAATTCTATGTGGGTTTTTCAGCACTACATGGTGGAGGTATTCCACAGAAACCACAATTGCTTTTAATGCTTATAAATTACTATTGCAGCAAATATTTTACCAATGAAAACATCAATAAATGTACATAAATACACAGTAAGTATATAAATAAAGTTTCAATGAAGAGTTCATAAGACATAATCCTGGGACCAGTATAATCTTCTCATGGCACTTGCTAAATACTCTAAACACTCCCTGAGTTGAACGAGAGTCATGTATGTAAAACATATGGTATTTACATAAAATATCAACAAAGTAACCTGCAAAAGCATTGAGCAGCAAGGTTCATATATATTTTATTTATGATTAGAAAGGGACTTACAGAAGCCCATAAATATGTATAAATACCTGATATAGGGGTGAAGAAGTTGGAGACGGACTCTTCTCAGTGGTAGTCAGTGACAGGAAAAGAGGCAAAGGGCACAAATTGAAACGGAAGAAAATCCAATTAAATTAAGAAGGTACTTTTTAAATGTAAAGTTGATTGAGTACTGGAACAGGTTGCTCCAGAACGTGTTGCTGAGTCCCAGTCCTTGGAGTTACTCAAACCCTAGCTGGACACGTCCCTGTTGTGGTTGACTGATTTAAGCATGAGAGGTTGAACTAGACACTCTCCAGAGATCTCTTTGAGACTCTGCTATTCTATGATGTGAATGATTGCTCTCAGCATCCGCAAAGAGAAATTGTGTGGTCTTCATTCAAGACACACAGAAGATTTCACTGAAGGATTTAGGGAGACTATTTCTGAATCTTTCATTTTTCCTCTTAAAGCATTCACATGACCAATTGGTTTTGCACACCAATGAATTTCTTTTTCTCTATTTGAAATATTATTCTTACAGTAGCTTTGTTCTACCATGAGTTTATTAGAGGAGACAAAGAAGTATCCAACTATGCTGCCCATAACCAGTATCATAAAATGTCACAGATTATTTTTAGCAGAAATATCTGCTATTGCAATAATTAAAGATAATATTTTCTCTCTAATTTAAGTATAATTATATGCAAAAAAAATCACAAGAACACAACAAAATTCACTAAAAATGTCAAGCAATTTCAGGGAATTCTGAAAAACTGATGGAAAAATAATGGAAAGAAAAACCATTTAGAATCCCAGGTAGAAAGATAGGATCTCCTTGATGTTCACGAGCCACAAATTGCTGAGACTGAGAGAGATTTCTGGTCAAGTATCATTACATTTCTAGCTTTTATAGAATTCTCTAAGCAATCTCAGTGGTCTTTGTCAGAGATACCATACAAGTCCCTATGGACTTACTGCCTCATGTGCAGGAGTCTTTATGTGTTTCTTAACAAATATATTAATTTAAGCCAAACACTTTATGTCTTGTATTGATAAATAAAGTCTTAAATATTCCTATTGCATCTTTACAGTACACTGCTCAACTTCTTTCCAGACATTTGGCTTTCAGTTCCATGACCTTTGTGCTTGTTGAATACAAATTCTTGGTATGTTAGCTTACTGGCAAAACAAAAGTAAATAAATAATATGTTTCCTTAAGGCCACTGCCATCTATGATTTTTATCACTCTGAAAGATTAAAAGGATAGTTGACTCCTTGTGTGGGTTGGGTGGCTCCTGACTCCTACAGACAAGTGTCCCCTGGGGCTCAGGTCCCTGACTGGGGCATTGGGGTTCCCCTTGCCTGTCAATGCACCACTGGACTTCTAACAGGTGTGGAAAAAGTTGTTTAATCACACAAATTTTCAAGTTGAGTCCTGATAACCCATACATCCCATAAATCAATTCCACATAGTCAAAGGCTTTATCTACCTCAAAACCCACCCACAAAATTCTGAGGAATCTTCTTTAATAGTAACTCCTAATGAGACAAGGTATTTAGGTATTTCAAACTGTGCTTGGAAACTATAAAGAGATTATGGGAAAGAGTTCTTCCATTCCTTGTAATAATTTTAGAAGACAGTGACATAATTAGCTGATGGTATTAATAAATATTGTTAGCATTTCACATAACATATTTTAAAAAAAAGGTTTCTTATCATTTTGTTAGATCTGAAAATGTTATGGTCCTGGTAATGGAGACCTTTTCAAAATCCTTTTATTTTTTTTGAGAAGTCGATGTCAAAGAAACTGACCATGAGGCCTATGGGTCTTTTTAGAGATTTGTTGTTTTGGGGTTTTTTTAGTTACTCTTGGATGGGGTCACAACAAGTAGAGCAGGAAATGTCTGAGAACACAGTTGCCCTTCTTGTTATTATGTTCATTTCATTTCATTTCATGGGATAAGCTGTCCTTTAGGATAGACACAGATTTTGATGACTAAGAAAGGGTAAGCAATTAAATATTGTTCTTATTTTGCCTGTCCTCTACATCATAGTCACATTAAGGGAAGTTTGCGTGCTCACTTATTATATTTTTCCTCTTGTGATTTCACTATTTCTAAAATATTTTTATCTCATTTTAAACTCCATGCAATTCAGGATCTCTCTGTAGTTTATTGTTGCTGAATTGAGCTTAATATTTTACTTACTCTTTTCTTAACTAGTATTCCTTTGTTCTGTTAATCCAAACGTTCTATTTTTAAGATTGCTTGTTGTTTTTCAATGCTGAAAATTAGGTTAAATTTTATCCTTTATGTCCATCATGAATGTCAGTGGAAATTACAGGGATTTATTCCTTAACTAATGCAGAACTTATTGAAATTGATGTAAAGAAAGCTCTCACGGCTGTACTGGATTACATGCCAAATCATAATTCTGTTTTTGTTTTGTTTTGTTTTTTTTTCTTTACACATTATCAGAGAGAACAATTTCTTATTTGTTCCCAATGGCAGTTAAAAGAATATTACAGTGATCTGGAATTCATTTAAATCTAGAAATACATGAAAAATTCTCAAATCTTTGAGGCTGTTGAAATAAGAGATAGATCTACCAGAATGCATATGTTGTCTATTATAACTACTTTTGAATCTAAACTATGATAAAAATACCTGTTCTCTGAATGCTAGCTATTTTTAGTACTTCTATTAGCATGAGTGAGAATAGTGATAAAGTAAAGCCAGTGCACAAAATATCACAGAAAAATTTGTTTAACCATGTACTTCATTCCAACCCTCTGTACACAACAGATTCACTCTTAGTGTGATTTCTGGTTTTCATGTCTGTAGGCTAACACCCATGAAAATATGCTTCTTTCGAGAAAGTCTTTGATAAGCAACTCTCTTTTATTTCCTTTAATTGTATTTAGAAATTCTTAGAAACACCATAATTTATAAAGTAAAAAATACTAGTTTCATTTTTTTTTTCCTAAACAGCTATTCCTATAATACTCCACAGCAAAAGTTTCATATGACTGTCCTACAATATATTTTTGGTTAACGAATTTTACTAATTAATTGCACAGAGTCTAATGCATAGACCTATGCTGAATATTTGCATTGTAAACTCCAAGAATAAGATTCTCTGACCCCCTACTTCACAGTACAGTTCCCTACATTGCACAGTATGCCCCCGTCAATCAGTTCTGTCCCCTATTTAATTGTTATAAAGCACATTTGTGTTTGCTTGTTATCATTTAAACAATGAATTTATATTAACTCTTCAACAGTAACTGGTAGTCTTTTTCATTTTCTTTTGTTTCCCATCTACAAAATCTGCAGTCGAAAATACATAGTGAAACCTATTCTAACAAAATCTGATTCCTACAGAATACAGGACAATACAACAATATATTTTTGACTGTTGGGTTTCATTTCCACATGGAGACATACATAGAATCATAGAATCGTAAGGTTGGAAGAGACCTCTGAGATTACTGGGTCCAATTGCACCTGTCTCCCTACTAAACC